>NMRA01000785.1:0-61137 GCA_002633005.1 Phoronis australis
AGACAAATTCGTCTCCACATCAATCCCAGTGTTGAACCTGTTGCACAGCCGTTACGGCGAATACCGTACAATCTGAAGGACAAAGTTGAAGATAAAATAAACGAACTATTGAAGTTGGACATAATAGAACCCGTTGATGGTCCCACTCCATGGTTAAACCCGGAAGTGGTCATACCTAAAAACAAAGATGAGATTCGTTTGTGTTTGGACACGAGACGCGCAAATGAAGCAGTTTTGAGGGAGCGACACCCCATTCCTACTGTAAACGAGATCCTGCAAAACATGAATGGATCTACAGTTTTCAGTAAGCTAGACTTGAAGTGGGGATATCACCAAATTGAATTGTCTCCAGAATCCCGTGACATAACTACATTTGCTGTCCATGTTGGATTGTTTAGATACAAACGCCTGCTGTTTGGAGTAAGCTCCGCAACTGAACAGTACCAGTACGAAATAAGTCGAGCTGTATCTGGAATTGAAGGAGTCGAAAATATTTCGGACGATATAATTGTACATGGTCCAGATGTAGAATCGCACAATAAACGCCTACATCTTGTTTTGAAGCGACTAGAGAACTGTGGACTAACCCTAAACGGTGAGAAATGTCAGTTTGGCATGAATAAGCTGGTATTCATGGGAATACTATTGTCTGAAAAGGGTATTGGCCCCACTGAAGCCCGAGTTGAAGCCATTCGGAATGCGAGGGAGCCGCAAACCGCGAGTGAGGTAAGATCTTTTCTTGGCCTTGCTAATTTCTCGAGTCGGTTTATACGAGATTTTGCCACGATCTCCGAACCATTAAGACGACTGACAAAAAAGGGGACTGTTTTTAAATTTGGCCCAGAGCAGAGAAAGTCCTTTGCACTCCTGAGAGACAGTCTGACGAGCGAGAGCACACTTGCTTACTACGACAAGGATGCACCGACACAGGTTATCGCTGATGCTAGTCCTGTTGGACTTGGTGCCGTCCTGATGCAAGAACAACGAGGCGTCAAAGTTCCCGTTTGCTACGCTAGTCGAGCACTGTCTGATTGTGAACGCCGTTACAGCCAAACCGAAAAGGAAGCACTCAGTCTGGTATGGGCGTGCGAGAAATTCCATGCTTATTTGTTTGCCAAAGAGTTTGATCTGATCACTGACCACAAACCATTAGAAACCATTTATGGCCCCCGATCCAAACCCTGTGCGAGGATCGAGCGTTGGGTATTACGACTGCAGCCATATAACTTTCGAATAAAGCACGTTGCCGGCAGTCAAAACATTGCTGATACATTATCGCGCCTGGTGAATCCTGCAGACATTCAAAACAAACAAACCGATGAAGCTGAGGACTGTGTCCGCTTTATTGCGATCAATGCCACGCCAAATGCTCTGTCAACGCGTGAGATTGAAATCCAATCCTTGGATGACCCCGAATTGTCTGAGGTCAGGAAAGCCGTCGCAACTGGAAGATTCGAAAATTGTCGGAATTTTCAGGCTGTTGCTGGAGAACTGTGTGTTGTTGGAAAAGTAATTTTGAGGGGCACCCGAATTGTGATCCCGCGTAAAATGCGCCCCACAGTATTATCGCTTGCGCATGAAGGTCATTTAGGAATTGTTGGGACGAAACAACGTTTACGTACTAAAGTGTGGTGGCCCGGCATGGATAAGGATGCTGAAAGGCACTGCAAATCGTGCTATGGTTGTCAACTTGTGGCACGACCCGATGTTGCAGAGCCGATTCGTTCCACTGAGTTACCGGACGGACCTTGGCAAGACATTGCTGTCGATCTGATGGGACCATTTCCCTCTGGACATTCGGTAGTAGTTGTAGTGGATTACTACAGTCGATTTTATGAGATCGAGATTTTGAAATCCACGCTTGCAAATAACGTCATTGATGCATTGTGGGAGATGTTCTGTAGGTTTGGTTTACCGTTATCGATCAAGTCAGACAACGGCCCGCAGTTTAAATCCGAACAGTTCCACCAATTTTGTGTAGAAAATGGAATTCGACAACAAAAAGTCACTCCGAGATGGGCCCAAGCAAATGGGGAGGTGGAACGTCAAAATGCGTCATTGTTGAAACGTATTAAAATAGCGTAAAGCGAAGGACTTGACTGGAAACGGGAGATATGTAAATACTTGATGGCATACCGTTCGTTAGAACACGCCACAACTGGACGAAGCCCCGCTGAACTCATGTTTGGCAGGAAAATGCGTACAAAACTGCCCGAATTCAAAATGGAAGGCGAACATTACGACATTGAGTTACGAGACCGAGACTCGGAAGTAAAAGCCAAATACAAAGTGCATGCAGATGCCGCAAGGAATGCGAAACCATCGGAAGTATCCGTTGGCGACATGGTGCTTGTACGACAAGACAAAGAAAACAAGTACACAACGAACTTCAACCCGACACCACATGAAGTTGTTGACAAATCGGGAAATCAGGTGGTTATAAAATCGCCGGAAGGAGTCAGTTATTCCCGGAACACAACGGCAGTGAAGAAGTTTGTTGTTCCAACTGATAGGTTAGTCAGCGATGCGGACAATACGATTACGCAAGTTCCAACTCAGTTACCGGACGTACCAGCTGATCCAACCGCGAATGACGTATTGTCGGAAGGACGACCGAGACGAGTCATACGACCGCCTGCACATTTGAAAGACTTTATCATTTGATTTGATCTTTGTTTGTGACTACTTTGGTGCATGGTGATTTCTTGATTAATTGTTTGTGACTAACCTGTTTATGCACTCACTGTAGAGGAAGCCTTATGTAATAATGATTGAGTACACTAGTGTTGTTTTGATGTTTGATGACTAAATGTTTCATTGGTAGTTTTATCCTTGATGACTGAACATTTTGTCTAAGGAAAGGAGAGATGTCATGTATTGAATTTCTACCAGATGTTTATAGTTCCGGTAACACTTAAATGTATGACTGTTAATTAATCACGTGTCACTATGACGTATATCCTTAGCGTGTATAAATAGTTTTCTTGCATGTATTTTAGTCACTTGGATGTCGTTTGCTTTAATGCTGAATACTTTGATAATATAACTCTTATATCATTCAATTGGTTTTTATACGTCGTATACCGACGACGTTACATGCACTTTTAATGTTGAGGGAGGGGGCTCAGATCGAATTTCAAGTGTCAAAGTCGTAACATGGCCCAATCGTAACGGAACTGCGGCTGAGTATAGGTTCTCCCGCGTTATCCCAGGCGACCGGCAGTGGCGCAGCGCACTACGACTCCGTTTCCGTCGTCTGCTTCACTGTGCAATGAAGAAAATTACTTCATTTTTTAAAAGAAAATGGAAGCTGAGAGACGATGAAAAAACAGAAGCTGCTGGTAAGATCTGAATTTTACTCGAAGCATTAGTGAATCACTCAGAAACTCATAATTCTCTCTTTGTCACAGCGTACTGTGACGATTTCCAAAGCAATCGCGTCCATATTGCCAACACGAGAAACGGATTTGGTCTTTTAGGCAATTGAAGACTATTTTAAATACAACAAATTTGTTACGAACCGATTGCACAAAATATAAAACGTGTAATAAGCCTTACAAAAAATAGGTTTCGTGCGCAAACACTGTGGACCATAGTCAAGTAGGTCTCTATGAAACTAATTAGGAGTAAAATCTTAGTGGTGTAGAGGTAAAGCACGCGCGCTGTATTCGCCAGGTCGTGGGTTCGAGTCTGTAGTTAATGCAGTTGTTCCTGTTGGACACGTTCTCCGTGTTTTTTGTTTTTTCCTTTTTTCTTTGATAATACTCCAGGAATCAAGGAAAACGCTTGATTTTTAGAGGAAAAAACAAAAAACTTCCTGGGCGGTAGGGGGAAAACACCCCTCCTGACCTCCTCCCATTCGGTGCTATGCGCGTCTACAATCGCGCTTTGCGCAAATGCTTACAGACAAAATGTTGGCCCCTGTCTTGTGATATCCTACATCCGCCACTGTATACTTCCTTTCTTTTCAATCAGTGGTCATGCATATTGTAGAATCCCAAGTTATCAAATTCCGTATGTAAGCCAATGTGCTTGTCCCAAGTTATCTAATTCCGTCTGTAAGCCAATGTGCTTGTAGAGTGAAGTGGTGTATTTTATGGAGACTTTTCTAAAGTGTAACAAATATCAGCCCGTTGCTTCGGATATAATTCCAGTTTCCCCTTTCTCTGCTATGCATCCATGACCTCACGGATTTACTAGCATGCAAGGTTTCATAGTAAAACTTCCAATTTTGAATTTGTTCATGCTGCCTAACGATTATATTGACTTACCATTTTCAGTTGCTTTCCTACCGACGATGTCCTTTCCTGTGCCCTTCACGGTTATTGCCAAAGCCCAAAAATGGCTTTGAGCACTTCCTCCTAAACAGAAACGACAACGAACGACTTTTGGGCAACAGTCTTAACCCGTCTGAAGGGGTGTTTTGTTTGGTTGATCTGATTAAAGAACAAATTGAAGGACACCGCGAAACGTTCATGGATGTCGGAAATGTTCCAAATGGTGCAGTTGTCACCAGAGCATACGGCCTCATTCAGTATACATGTAATCATCTAAGAAAGGTGGCAGATTCTGCAGGACACTCAGACTCATGTGTCCACGCTCAGATCTCGGAAGCTATACTGTTTTTACAGGCGCCCATTTTATGGTCCGTTAAAAATTTTTTGCCTCGCATCAGTATATTTCTGAACTCATATCTCCATCACGCATCAATCCCAGCCAGGCGAGAAGTTAGGCGGAATCGTGGTGAAAACGCTCGTAACTCATGATTACCGTCCCTGAGAATTTTGAACGCAGGCAGAGAATCTATAAATTGGGATCACGTGAAGTGAACGTGTGAAACTTGTTGAGTTTTTAAAGATTTTTTACCACTCAAATTTCCTACTTTCTAGGTCATGCGCATCTCCAAAATATGGCGCATGCGTTCGGGTTTTTACGGTAAATTCAGACAGTGTTCCAAATGATGTCTTTATCTTGTACAATATCTGGATTTCAAAATGAAAGACATGTATGCGTTTCATGACGTTAACCTGATATCCAACTACTTCTCGAATTATTAAATTGTTCTTACCCAGGAGCTCAAACTTTCGTATACTGTGGGACCTTCTTTGGTGAAAAATTTCACTCCGTGGCTAGAGTAATCCAGACACAAATCACGTTCGTCTGACAACTCGGGCCTCTTCTGTGGTACAGGCAAAAAATGACTCACACAAAAATTGTGGCAATTTGGGCAAATTGCGACTTTTTGTGCCCACGGCGCTGACCCCATTTGTCACAGTTGTGAAGCTGTGACAATTTGGGACGATGTGACAATTTAGGCCTGCACAAGGCTGCAACCGCCTACCTGAGGCATTTCCTTCGCGTGCGCTATGAATGACTTTCTGCATATAATACCCGTATTCTATAGAACAATGTGGAAATGAATTTATTTCCCTGGTGGTAATTCTAATAGCGTTATGAAAGATGAAGGAGTGAATAAACAAGTGTCAGCTTTAACATTTAGATTATTATAACCGAATGGTGACATAAAATACCCATTATATAAAGAAGATGGGAGATTGATTAGCTTAATGCAAAATCATTGCATAATTCCATGTGGTCTTTTGGTGCAAACTTTGATTTCACATCAGATAGGGATGCAGGTGAAATTAACATATCAAATCCCCAGTATCGACTTGATGGAAGGCACACGAAGAAAGGGATCATGAATGTCTGTATCTTTTTGTACAAAATGTAAAAATGGGTTAAATGAGCTGTAAGCATTGGCCAAGTTACTTTGCTTTGACGGAAGTTTAATTATGTAATTCGGGATATTTTGAGGGAGTCCTGGAATTGGATTGGTTTATAAACTGGAGAGATATACTACCTCCAAACTGGCCAGGTGTTCATGAACACTGACCTGTTCACACCATTTATCAATTGATTGCCAATATGAAGAGTGCCTACCCTGCCCCTAGGAGTGCTATTTTTAAATTGACATGTTGAGTTACATTAATGTGGGAATTTTAAGCTGTTGAATTGAAATGTTAATGAACTTTAAATTGAAATAATCCTGTTGTTTTAATTTAATTTAACAGATCTCTTTTCTGCTGATAAAACGCCCAAACGTGAAGCCGCCGGTCATTTTAACCGAAGCTGTGGAATTGTTGCATGTAAATATTTAACAGGACACTTGACTAAGCAGTGCCAAACACCTGGTATTTGGAAAAACATCTCTTTGAATATTTCTCCTGGTGAACTTGGGACACGACCTAAACGTCGTGAAAGCTCTACGGAAACAAGACTACGCATTAAACTATGTGAATGAAGAGGAGCGGTGACAAGTGTAGAGTAGTTTAAAGCAGTTTTAAATTGCACGGTGACTCAACATATACACTGTACAGATCGTTAAGATTCAAACCCCCTAGCGGATTGCAATCAATGGTCAATACCGCAAGGCCCCTCTTCGTAAACCCTGGATTTTCCCTGCCTTCGCTAACTAGTCATATCCAATTACCCCTTAGTAAATAAGCATTGCATTTTTCTTGTATAATGTAATTAACATATCAGACACCACTGTGTTATATAAATTACATGACGCCAGAAAATTCCTATAAATAGCGGACGCACTCTCTCTTAACTTGCAACAGAGGTTTGAGAACAATTTGCTTGAATTTAGAAGAGACGCTGACATTGGTGAGTATCTAGTAGAATGAATAACTGTGAGCATCCATTTAAACACTTTGCAAGGGAGATAATAGATGGGGGCGGGGAATGCCGTAACGTAACTGCGTCTTTGTGCAGTGTGCATGTTCAGAAACCTCAACTTTAGACTTTGTTTTTCAAAATTTTATTCAATAATCTCTTTAAAACACACTTAATTTTGCTCGACATAGGCGTATATTGTTTGAATAAAAATCAACGAGCTGAACGATGACACTTATTATAATTATGCAACATTTTCAGTTATTTTAAAGTGTTTCCATCATGGAAGGGCTTCAAAGCTAAGTGAAACTGATTCCAATTTCAAAATACAAAGTTGTTTCATGCACAATACAAGATGCCTCCCAAAGTTGGTAAGGCACATTTTTTTCAAAATCATTTAATTTCTTGGAATCTTGCCACCCAAATGTTATTTACGATAAGGCACAAACTTGCTTGGGAGTCAATTTCAAGGAAAAAAAAGAAACTTGTTTTAATATGTGATAGCTTTTGCTGGTGTCACACGACCAAACTAGTTAGTTTTTGTTTTCTCGATATTTACACAGAGGCTTAAGAAATTCCCAAGCAAGTTTAGAACATCTTCACTAGAGCATAGAGATTTTTCCGAGCCTCCTAAAATAGCTGTGTGCCATCATTGAATCGGATTATTAAAGACTCATGAACCTTAAGTTTAATCCCAATTCTAATTGTCTTTGCTCTGATCATAGCAGCCGACATCTCGGCGCATTCAATAAACAAACAGGGGAGATAATGGATCAACTCATTTTACTTCTCTCTCCATATTAAAACAACTAGAAGGCTCCCCACTAACATAACACAAGATTTGAAATTTGTGTAGAAAAAAATGACCTATCTCTTCCTTGACCAACGGAACTAGCCGCTGCCCGTGCTTAGCGACAGGTAGTGGCTAGTGGGAAATGCCGAGTCGTAACAGCTACTGTATACATGTACATTCAAGCGTTCATCGCAAGAGACAGGACTACTTCTTAACCCTTATCCTGCGCTAGGCGAGGTCAGCCGACAAGCCGATTATCCTATTAAAATGCGTTGGGTGCACTCAATCGACTATAATAAGAGACAACTGGGCTGCACTCACCCCAAGATCGCTGGTGTTTTTTCATTCAGAAATCGTGAGAGCGTAGTGGGTTGTTTAATTATGTGAGCATGCGTATTCCATGGTTCGTACAGTTGTAGTTTCCTGTACATTCCTCTGATTTACACGATGTGGATGTTATGAGTTATGGAGATACCGGTATTTGAAAGTTAACACACAGTTTTGTGCCAAGATGACTGATGACCAGTTTCTTGAGGAAGTGTTCATGGACTCAGATAGTGAAAACGAGCTAGGAATTGGCACTCGAAAGGGACGGTGACAGGGAAACTAACAAAAGGTCATAAATAATGCAGATTCTATTGATTCGGATCTCAGTGCAAACTTTTAATCACAATTTCTATCACTTTCAAATTTTAGTGGGCAAGGTGTGCGGCTGCGGGGTTCCTTCTCCGACAGCATGAATGTCTTTCCAGAACATTTGACCCTGTAATGTAACACAAAGTACGGTAGTGAAAAACTTAGAATGCAATTCACAATATCGTATTGTACACAAAGTACATCTATATAACTGTATTTTCAAGAGTCTTATCGTAAATGTACATACTGAGGTGAAAACGCCACCTATCTGTTTGACGATTATCGTCGACATGCAGCTAGGTGGCAGTGTGATGAGCACGTTAGACACCGGAATTTCTTATAACCCGGATGCTCAGATCGTCGTGGAACATACATCGCGCTAACGACCGACAGGGGTGCATGCACCGACACTCACCATGCCCGCTACAGCAGTAAAAATAAGACGTTGTTCTTCAGTAATTCTACGGCTTTTGTAACAAAGAAAAGTCTGCCATTGTTTTGCAGACAGTGCGTACTCGTGGCACGCGCATGTGCAATTTACCCAAAATTTACGATATCTCTATGGAGTTTGTTGGGAAATTAAGTTTTCTGATATTAAAATACTAAAAACGTGTAACGAAATGAAACCAGTTCCGAATGTTATAACTTGTACGCAACCTCACAGATTGAAGAAACGGGGAAATTGACTAATAGGTGACGCAATGATGCTGACGGAGACCCAAAAGTGCGAATCACAATTTTAGCACCAGAATAACGGCAGAGCACCATTATTTCAGCACCAGTAAATAATTTAGTTTAGTCAACGAAGGGTGTATTTTTAATGGCATCTTTAATTTTGGTGGGGTCAGGCCCGATGAATTAGTCATACCTGTACATGTATATACGCGACAAAAGCTGGAGGGAGTGAAATTATGCCGACGGACTGACGTCACCCTGGCTGTTGAGCCGACTCCTTGGTTCCTTGCGCGTGTAGATAACACGCAATTATCATCCAGTAGTACGCGCTTTGTCACTGGCTGATGTAGTCCCGGCAGTCATTCGTTAACTTAATAACTATGTAAGAAAGAAAATGGCGGACTATGAACGATTTTTACCCATGTCATTCTAGTCACGGCAACTATTTCGTTTCTGCATTAATTGTTTAAAAGCCGCGTGCTTGAAGCAAATACATGTGCAATAAACACACATCTGGCCCATGTACAGTAACTGGTGTGTTAGTCATACTGTGTGAATGCAGGATGGCAACGTAAACAAAAAGGTCAGCGGGACTGTAGAAAATTGCACTTTGAAAAAGGCGCAACCACAATTACCTGGGATTTGCACATGAACATGAATTAAGTACCGGTTTCTTTGTACAACACACAACTATTACACTTGGTTTATAAATCATGCCATTTTTTGAGTAAAAAGGTCACGCGGGAAATGAAATGATACCTGGGTGTGTTCTACCACCTTCCGACGGGCAGCGAACCAACGAGTTAAAGACCTAGAGATACACGTTTTTAACCCTTATTAATTGGTTAGAAGACATTATAAGAAACCACGCGGTACTTATCCCATGACCAATACACAATCCGTAGTCGAAGAGAGTTTAAATCAACGCGTCACTCACGATTCCGACCCGAAGGTCACACCGCCATTTTGAACTACGGTTAGTTCAAAACCAGAAGTACAAATGATTCAGGAACTCAGGCTTAGTATACGGCGTTTGTGCGTCTGGATTATGGTCTGTTACCAGCCTGCAACCGCGGGGATAAAATAACCGACAGCGGACCTCAACTTTAATAAAATCAAAATGAGGACAATTCGTACTGAAAATGTTTACAATATGTGGCAAAATAAATTTTGACAGCAATTGTTTTGCCGGGCTCGGACCTGCCGTCGATGACCCGGTGAAGACCGATAGAGACCACTCGCACTGTTAAAAGACGAAAGCATGCCGTCCCCAGCGGTTTGATCGGAATAAATGGTTCAAATAGGGAATGTCGTATACCTGCAAAGATAGTTTCCGAGATTTGTATAAATTACGGACTAGTAACAGTCGTGCGCCAATGATTGAATAACATCATGGGCCGACTAAGATGGCGGGCTATTGTAATCGTGCTTTACGGGGTTTAATTAACTCTGGTAAACAAACAGTATTAACAGAACATTAAAGAGGAAATTGCAAGGTCATAACCAATCTGAACAACAATATGGTATAAATTCTAGTTTATAATTATCGTTGCTATATCCTTAACATTAACTGAATTGTACGCCGCTATACAAAGTTATTTACATATCTAGTGCCGTGGTGTTGTAACGCCATCGTTGTAACGGAGACTAGAAACGGCGCCATTTTCGTTCGTTACACAACTGTGACGTGGTGTTGGGGAACACAAAGGAAGCAATGTGTGTCCAAGTGAGTACAGCAGTGTAGATGTGGAATACTTTGAACGATACAGGGACGGACAGGTGGACTTTTCAGATGATTCCGACCCTTTGGACGAGGAGGTGGAGGTGACAGATCCCAGAGGAACAATATGTGTTCACAGCTTTTCTGTAGTGGAGCCGTTCTCCCTCGATCCCTTTCACGGCCCTTTCTCTGGTCGCCGAAGACTCACTCCCAGCGGGTAAATCCTGTGAACGTCAACAGGCTGAAGGTGCGCAGGAGTTGCGATTAGATGTTAGTGATTGGTAAGCATATTATCAATATGTATCCTACAACCCCGAATTATAACTTGGTCTTTTTTAATTCAAAAGTANAGTATTAACAGAACATTAACGAACAAAATTGCTATACAGTTAGACGCGACTTCGCTACAGCCGGGCGGCTGACCGCCAAGAGAATGGGCTACAACCATTTGGTAGAAACATCTTGCCATGGTGCCAAATGTTGAAATATAAGTATTAAAGTAACACGAATAATTTCCATTTAGCCATACGCTGCTAGCCGGCGGAGCCGGACTGACTGTCCTGCCGTGCTCGGACATCTGTGCTCCGCGGGGCAAGATGAAAACATCAATTATCTACCTGGCTCTGAATGAGTTAAATTCCTGTGAAAAAGAGATTAAATATACTGAGTCATGCTCCTAAAATTGCAATATTTTCCCATCGCCGACATTCAGTTCATTGACTAAAATTCACTACACTCCCCCCCGTCCCTGTTTGTGGCGTCGGGAATTTTTATATTTAGACAACAGAGGTATACTGTATCTTGTAAGTTTGTTTTCGTGAGGTTTGAAAATATATTTCTACTTATAATTAAAAACCAAAGTAATTTAGCAAGTGATTATTTCCCGTCTAAGAGTCACGGCAACTGGAGGCCGGGGAATTACCGGTACTTCGCCTTCACTGTGTCCTAGCAGCAAAATCAAGCACAGATGTGGAGCTCACTGTTTTGAGATAAAACTTGTTTTTGTTTGTCAAAAAACCGCCGGTTGTGTTTTTTCTAATCTATTTTACGTGTTTAACGGCCAGTAATGCCCGTACCGATTTGCTGCCAATTACGCACTGCGTTCACACATCCGGGTAGTCAACGTGACACGCAATTGCTCACTTCAGGCTGGTACATGTGCTTTGCATCAATTTAAAAAAATATGGCGATAAAGATAAGATATTTGTTGATCAAGATTTTTTTCCTCTAATTTATTACCTAAACATGGAACAAAAGGAATAAAGACTATCACAAACAATGTCGTGTGTGCAACACGTTAATTCATATGTACGAGCACACTACCAAATTCTAGAAGCACATAGAGTTTTAGTGTCGTTTGTTAAAAATGATCCTTTATGTTTCAGACGTGATGAAGTTTACTGCTGCTCTTTTGTTGACGGTGTTGGCGGGCCAGTGTTACGGTAATACTCTTCAATCATATTATAGGGCTGTTAATGAAAATCACGTGACCGGGCATTGCAAATTTACAGCCGTCAGGATGTTATGAATGTTAAATCGTTAGGAATGAACCTGTGGTGCTGTGGATCGGGCCATGGCAGACATTGCGCCTTTTTCGTTGCCATCTGTCCCTCAAAAAATAATGTCTGTCATAAGTTGTCATCTCTGAGGTGCATTTTTTTAATATTGCTTTATTTCTACAAAAAATAATCAACCAGTGGGAGAAAGGCAGTGGTTTGGGTATAGAAACTGATGTCATAGGAATGTGTTTTAGCCGGGCCTTAAAAGCATAATGGGATATGGAATTCTATACAACTCTTTATCTCCGCATGCTCCTTGGGTTTCACAGGTTACAGAAGTTTCTAAACAAGTTGAAACTGTAGTACAAAAAAAACAAAAAAAAAATCCGGAATTGCAGTTTGCCCTGAGTCTCATTCACAGGCTTCGGTTATCTCTTATGATTTTTCCTTGATATNATCGTTTGGTCCACGATGAGGTCCCACACTCTCGTTCGGCGCACGAAGCGATGCCACTTCTGCGTAACTTTGGTGTCCTTCGGAACACCGAGACGTTCTCTGCCTGGCTGCTGTTGCTGCAGCCTCTGGAAACACATCTTTTGATCCCTCTACGAACCTTCTCGACGCTACATGTACTTTGCTTTCGCTTCACTCTATACACTTTGTCTCTGATCCGAACAGTATGTCGAACGACTTGGGTTCAACCCATGACGTTGTACATAATTATTATTTTTTTTAATTTTTGCGTGTTTCTTTATGAGCTGTACACTAAAGGCACTGAAATCAAGTAAGATATAATAATAAAATTTGTTTTGAGGTACTAGGGTCATGTTGTGTACACTTTAAAGCAGAATCTGAGTTGAAGCATTCCCTAATATTGACACTTGAATGTCATTTCTGTTTTATGCTAATAAAATGGAAAGTTCATAGACTTTGTAGTTGAGGCACAATATCTAGTTAATATGATACAATACAAGGCAACGTGCATAGTATATGCATATACAACTACATATTACACAGGTGCTTGCCAATGCTGCCCCCCAGGGTGTTTATGATGGATCTGATTATTTAGAGAACGATAACATCAGCACCCTTGGGGCAAAGTAATTAACTAAAATTGTATGGTGTCTTTGATAATTGAGGCAGATTTTGAGGTACGCATTCCGGTAAAGTTGCCTCAATGTCGAACGTTAAATGTGTCAACATATCATTTTTTTCACGCTTAAGGTCCAAGTATGTTGAATTGTAAGAATATCCTCAAGGTATTGCTATTTGGATGTATTTTATTCCAATTATCGTAAAAATGTATCTTTGGTTCTCTTAAAAAAGCGAAAATAAAAAAAAAATCCGCGAGAAGTTGACCTTTGGTACCGTGACATGGTGTTGGGGAACACAAACTTGATCACTTCCCACAATGCAGTTCACCGTCATATCACGGTACAAGACGAACAATGACCGTTCAATCTTAGCGTGTTTTAGCAATTGTGCATTGGTGTGTGTGTGTGCGCTAACTGTTCGAACACCAGCCAGGTGGAAGGCGTGAGCTCCTTTAAGTTCCCAAGAGAAAAGCATCTGACAGCGAAATGGCACGTTTTCGTGTGCACTGCTTAACTTTGGAAAATGACTGTCGAGTCAGCCATCTGTCAGAGCCGAAATATGCTCAGATCATTTTGAGGACGGCTGCTTCGACGACAGACACATCATGAAGGTTGAAACTGGTCTAGCAAAAAGGTAAGTTACCTTGATAATTTTGATGCCTAAGAATTCATGACGCTTTTGCATTGCCTGAACAATAACGATATTTTTTCATAAAAATTATAGTTCTCGAGTGTTTAAAAGTCCGTAGTTTTTCTGTGAATGATCTAGTTAGAAATGGATAAAACTAAAATCCACTGCAAAGAAAGTTGATCTCAAAAGATGCATGTGTTTTGAAAAGAATGCAAACTATCAATAAAGTAAAACACGATTGTAACCGAATTCCAAAGTTTTGATTATTAAAGTTTTCTGCTTAAAAAAGAATTAAAATCTAGATTTGGTTTTTGCATGAAGGTAATAAAAGTAGGCGAAAACTTGTCATTAGATATCGCTGTGTTTAACTTTAACAATGGACTACACTTGATTGAAAATGTTTTTTTTTTTACTTTTGAACTGCAGTGAAAAAAAAACGGGCGCACCACTGTGGACTTTTTGTTTCTTGCAGGCGGACCTTTTGTCCACTTCGCCAAATGGGGGGCTCGTTTGAGGCCCCGAGCCCCACTGGGTGCTCGCATGTTAGTCACATGTAAGGCCTGGTCACGATAGTCCTAGCAATCTTAGATAAAGTATTTTCAAACTTTATCTTAATTTTATGTTGTTTGTAACTGTTTTTATTTGTTTGGTTACTAGTCTTTCGTGTTTTACTTCAACCGACTACACCCCGGCCATCCCGCGATCGGGAAAGACCAGAAAGCGATCGAGGACGACACTTTGCAACAAAAATGGCAGACGACATTGATGCACCCGGTGAGTTTTAGTGTCATTCTCTTCTTTAATAGTCGCTACTTTGGTACGAATGCGACACAAAGAAAAGCGTCATGGCTAAGCCTTTGTTGCCGATCTAAAATGATGCTTGGCTTTTGCTTATTTTATCAAATAAAGGGCCCAGAAAGCAATGGCTTCCGATAAAATGCCTTGTGCGTCCTTAAGTCGACAAGTTTTACTTATTATTAGGAGTTCCAGGGTTCTAAAGGAAATGTAACGTTTAGAGCTTAATTGCCCCAGGCGACACCTTTCGAAGTTGTTTTGTGAAACAATTCGAGATATTTACCATTACAAGCTGGTCCTTTTGTGAGACGGCGACCGAGAACGAAATCGTTACTTTTATATTGCAATCGTGAACGCAAAAAGCGATTGTGAACGCAGATTCATTTTTTTTTTCTCTGCCTTGGCCTGAATACTCATTCAAGTTACCGTGCTATGTCAGTTTTACATTTAATTCGTACCCTGAAACAGGCGCCATGTGGGTTGATTGTTTGTGATACTTCACTGTTTTTCATGATTTTTGTGAGATTTAAGCGGACAAGTATAACTGAAATGCTTTTGATATTTTTCAGGTGAACTTCTGCCACAAGATGAGTTTTTAGCTTCTTAAGGCCAACATGTACATGTACGCCTTCGAAGAGGAGAACTAGACAGTGTGTGTGACAAAGGACTATATCTGGCTTATGGAGCTTCGTTTAGTAAAAAAGCAACACTGCTTGACCACATGGCAACGAAGCATTGTTACACGACTGCAACCAAGACGTTCACCTGCCCAGTGACGGACTGTGGGAAAGTGTTCGTGAGACAAAGTTTCAAGATCACATGAGCCAGCACGCAAATTACAAAGCATTTTCGTGTGTACCATGAGGCAAGACGTTTTTCAACAGGTACAAGAAATCAAAAAATGAAGCATTGTGCTCAATTCTTCCTTCTCCGCGATAACGAAATAGCATTGTACAAATCAAGATGTGGCCTTTTCCTCAACTCTGACAAGTTCAGGCACAACTTTAGTAATGTCTCTCTAAATTGTAAATGTGGTGACCATCAATCTTATCCTCATATTTTCTACAAATTTCCCCTCATCGAATACCAGAGAAACTCACTCTTTCGTGCACTCAATGAAAACCAATCAATTGTTAACGCTCTCAATTCTTGTAATAATATCCCTACTAGAGTTACATTATTATTGAATGGTAGTCCTAACCTTGACCTCTTTCTCAACGAATTCCTCCTAAGCAACGTTAGTAAATTGTTATGTGCCGTTTATCAATATTGTTGCATCTGATTTCCATACATGAATCTGTACATATTTTTGTTTTCATGTATTTGTAATAGCATACCTAAGTATTGGAATACTTATATTAGATACTACTTCATTGTATATGCCTATAAGTATATTAGTTTCATTTATGAATTGATTACAACCTAGATATAATGCTTCGCGATTTCTGGGTTTGTTATTATTTCTTTGCATGTTCTGTGTATTCTTCAATAAATATATATCACTTTAAAAAAAACATTGTGCTCAGGAGACAAGGCAATTCAGTGTAGTACCTGCAATCAATATTTCACAGAGAAAGTGAGCTAAAGCGACACATCGTGTCACAACATGATGTCACTGCATTCTGTTGTGAATGCGGCAAGTCGTACAAGCATTATGCCTCCCTCTGCAGGCATAAAAAGCAGAACCTTCATTAAGTCCAGTAGTGAAATTTGTTAAGTTTTTATTCAGATTAAAAGAGTTTATGGTTGGCAATTGCCAGATGTGATATTTTGAACTTTTTTCTAAAGTTTGTACATTTGTGTTATTTTAACTATCTTTAAGAGAACCAGTGTATTTTTGTAGTGTTTAGGTAGATTTAAATGACCATACTAAGTGCCATTGGCTATTGTTATTACCATAAGATTTTTAAAAGAAAATATGTGTCTATAATAAGTGCAATGTATTCCAAAAATACCTCGTGGGAAACGTACAATGACTTTGTAATGTTGATTTCCCAGAGCGATATTTTATATATTTTTGCATGACCATTTTGAGATACATGTAGGTGTGATTAAAAGATTACTATTATTAAGGAATCTGCTTTCATATTGTTGATTTCCAGTGTATTCACTATAGTGTGTCTTGAAATGACTTAAAGACAACACCGCCACTACCTTTTAAGAAAATCACAACAGACTACATGTATGTATATTACAACTCCTCTCACTCTTTTTCAATGTCCTATGAACTGAAATAGCACGGTGAACTCAGGACCAAGAACACAAACACATACAAGCCACAAGGATGTAGCAAGTCAGTCTGTTCATCTCTGAATGGATGTTAGCAGTAAACCATCAAACAAAATCAGAGCACTATTATCACCACAATACTTTTGGATACACAACTTCCGACAAATTTTGAAATCCGAGTCGTTTATGTGCAGGTATCTTCGAGTCATCTCGCGAATGGTGTCGCCGCACTCCCGGCTTTATCACCATGGGTGGACTCGCTTGGCAACACTTTCCGTCCTTTCCGAAGATGCTTCTTGCGATCCCTTTACTCTGAATCAAAGTAATGGTCACTGAAAAAAGGAATCTTGAATTTTGTATCGCATGTCGTCTGCTGAAGAGAATGAAAGGGTTACGACCTTGTGAGGTCTCAAAATTTAATGAATTATTAATCCACCGTTGAGGCTTTCGACGCTAGCCAATGTTTTCAAAGTAGTGGAAATACCGTAATATCACGCATAAGCGCTTGGATGTTCATTTATTTGAGGGTATTTTTGACACGGCGCTCATGAAGACCTTGCTTATTTGACAATGCAACGATTCGATTATTTTTTAAAACAATGACACTTTACGTGCCTTTATCAGCACTAATACGCGACATTATGATAATGAATAGATGAAGGAAGACGAAAAGAAGAGAAAGTTGACTACAGAAAAAGTAATGTATACAAGAAAACGATTACAGTTAACGTGTATCACATAACACTAACCTTGGAAATAACAGACTAGAAACTAATGCAGTGTGAATGCCTTACGTTTGGTCGCGAAAACATTGTTGGGTTTCATCGGACTCACACTGTCTCACAAGATCCACTACGGCTCGTGTGGTTGACATATACATGTACATATACAGTGTACATGTATATATACATGTACATGTAGATGTACATGTATATGTACATGTAGATGTACATGTATATACATATACATATACATGTACATATACATGTACATATAGATGTACATGCATATACATATACATATACATGTACATATATATGTACATATACATGTACATATAGATGTACATGTACATGTATATAGATGTACATGTACATGTACAAATAGAATGATCTGAAACCAAGTAGGGCGTTTTATAGGAGATGAAACATATACACGAGAATACTTTTGAAATAATTCAAACCCTTACTAGCACCTCTTACAAAATCCAACAAGCTAGTTGATTTAAATTTATACCATTTCTTACAGTTCGACTACGTACTAACTATTTTGATTATACATATGAGCTCCTGTGTGAAAATAAATTAATGCTTAGATGACCTAAAAACTTTTTCCCGTCACTGCTCAGAGCATACAATGTAGGTATGTGAAACATTCTTTCATTTTTTATTCATCGAGTGTTTTCATTTTTGCTGCCACAATATTTTCAAAAATTTAACTAAAAACAATACTTGCGTCAGATATCAAACATAAAGAGTTGATACGTCCACGTATTTTACAGTCGGTCTTGGGTAGGAAACTCGCTTGATTCTAATTTATGATTACCTGCTTGGGTCAATTCTGCAGTTGTCTAAATCTGCAACTGCTGTCACCATGAGGAATGGAGTCTAGTTTTGGTGTCCCTTGTCCAGTGAAGTCCATATCTCGGAATGTTGGAAAGAAGTTTTCCACCTGCTGAGAACCTATTGTACTAACATTATATGTTTGATTTCAGCAGAAAGGGAAAATTTGCATTTTCCTTTCCAAGTGTACCAACAATGCCTCGAAGGTCTGTATCGGTATGCCTCTGATATATCGGGTTAGTGGCGGAAACGTGTTCACTGCAAATTCTTCTAAAAGCCATTTTCTAAGGCCAAGCCTTCGGATGCATCTTTCAGCAGCAGGTATGGCCGGCTCGTCCTCGGCATCAAACCAGTTTCGTATTAAATCACAAAATTATTTCTTGCCAACATATTCGTCAAGCATATTTTTTGAACATCCCTGGAAAATACACGTCTTGCTAAACCTTCATCTTGCTTGTCAACGCAATCCTCAATCACAGCAATATTGAGATTGGTTTTACGAGATAGAGCAACATCTTCCAATGCTTTTCGCTTTAAACCAGCAATTCCAGTAGTACGGTTCTGTCCTAATACAGGTCAAAATGTGGCAGGCGTCGGTGAAGTGGAACCTGTTCTTGCCGTATCGGTCAGTATTCGGACGACAAAACCAATTCTTCATTCTATTTTCACAATCACACAAGAAAACACAAAGTGTGGTAAAATGGTCCAGATTCAATCAACTGTCGTAAAGCTTTATGACGAGAATCTTAGCAAGCTCTTGTTTGATGCACGTTCTAAAACAGAACAACACATTTTTCTTAGTGAGGAAACACTTCGACTGCGCTGACGATACTTCCTATTAGAGTGTTTACAGCAAAGTTCAATGTAGACGTGAACAACTGAACTAGCTCCTTCTTTGAGGGTTTAATGTCGAAACAAACAGCTCAACACTTACAGACACATTTGGAGTTCAAACTTGTGGAATGCCTTATTGCAAGTGGTCTTACTTGCGAAAAGACTTTTGAAGTCTTCAACAGTTTTTTGTGAACAATTATGAATGTTTTCTCACATTTCATTTGCTTCCAAAGTATTCAGCATGGATTCAGACGTTGCAGTGTCCACAGTGTAACGATCTCCAGAAATTAACAGCTCCACATTTCCATTCTCCTTACTTTCAAGTACATGTTCTGTGTTCACACATATGTTGTCATCATTGGCACATACTGTGTAGTTGAGATTTTCTTCACTCAATTCCATGTGGTCACCATCTGTTCTCAAAGGCATTTTATCAACACTCGTATCGATCACAGAAGTTGTCATGGCCATTACTGTACAAGGCCTCAAAAGCCCCAGAGAGCACGTCAGATGTTACGCCAAAACGTCGTGTAGCATCTGGTTCTTCTTTGAAAAATCATGGTTCGACAAATTAGTCCTGTCCAAAGAACTCATGCGAAGTTTGCACGTTATTTGTTACTGAGCTTTCACTTATATTTTCAAAAGTATTTAGAGTTTTGAGAGAGGTGTTTTCAAAGTGTTCCTCCTCAAGGAGTGCGAGGCATGTTGTTTTTACAGATAACAGGTGATATTCAGTTCCATCATACCTGTTCTGGCAAGTAGCAACAATGGTTGCATTTCTCTGGGATTTTGAGTGCTTTGTGTTTAAATACCCAGTCCGCGGTGAATCTGTCTTGTGCCAGACAGTTAGGAAACCATTGACATTGTACTCTATATGGACATCTTCGGGAAAACTCTTTACACTTGCTTAACATTTTATTTGGGGACATAGTCGTCTTCTTATCTTGTGACATCACACTTGACCAGTGATCTTTCCGTAATTGCAAGACAGTCAATGGTCCGTTGTCATCACCGAGAACTCCGTACTTGTGCCATTGTCGATCTCTAGACGTGGCCAGCACGTTAAGATTCCTCGCTTCGCATTCAGAGATAACGTGATTCACACTTCTAAAGGTGGCATTATTCATGCTTGTTCCCTTCATTGCATACGCTATAGGGTGGGCAACATTTAATCGTTCAGCATGTAGACCAGAATCACGGATGCAGTTGTCCTAGACAACTGATAAGCCCGATTAATCCACTATTTCGTCGACACAAGGGAGTTCTGAAAGTCTCTAGCTGTAAAAATTGGCTTGGCGTCATTTGAACTCTGTGGCGATATATAAGCGTAATCACTTTGGACGTCTAGCGATGGTTACTTAACAGCAACACATGACAAAAACTCACCGAGAAAGTGGATGTTATTCTCCATAAATGCAGCGATTTGTTCTTGGATGAGCTTTCGACCAGGTCTGAACTTGGTAGGTAGCTTTGGATTTGGACTGCCATACACTTCTGTCATTTCTTCTCAGCACATTCGCCATAGGTGATGGTCGAAATTAACCATGAAAGCAGTAAGTGACGTCTCTGACCAGCACGTAAAGAGTAATTTATCACATCTGTAAGCAAGCATCTCAGCGAGTAACTGGACAGCGTAATATTTAGGAATCTTGTAGTATGCATTAGGATTATAGGACTGGAGTGCTTTGCACTTGTTTTCATACATCGTTATTGGTTCTGCATTATCATTTGTCCTGAGACTGCCAGGCAGACTCACTACCATGAATGCTGCTTTGTCGCCGTGAGGTATTTCTTGGTACCCTTCTTCGCAATAGCTCAGTTCTGGAAATAGAAACGGCAACACTTAAGATATCATTGTTTCGACTGCGTCCAGTTCGTGTTTAGTTCCATGAAGCATTCTCCGAGTGTTAAGTGCACCGAACGAGGTTTTTCTTTGCCGAGAATTACTTGGTCAAAATGTTCTGTTTGTCTTTTTAAGGTCTCTAAGCTGAGTGCGCAATTGGCCGTACTCCCACTAACTTCCGCTTCACTGCCAAAAGAAAACTACTCCGGGGTTCTTTGTTGCATATACCGTGGATCATTCAGTCGACTTATTGAAGTCCGGCTTCACTGAATAAAAGTTGTTATGATAGCTGAACTAAATACTCGGAATAAAGGATTCATTTCCCATTAATGTCAATTCCCAATTATGTGGTCTCTACCGACAGCTGAAGACCTTCTTTAAGATGGGCTCGAATTTCACTGCGCTTTGTCCTCGTTAAAGGGATGACCGGGAAATACTTGGACTTCATCCAGTCATCTCCGCCGAGTCGCTTGAACTTCTCTTCAGAGCGGATTAGCGTCTGTTCAGCATCTTTCGTTGTTTTATTACGATATCATATGAACTTAATCACTGAATTCAATTTATTTATTTATTATTGTGATATTTAAAATGAGGGTGGCCTCTTCAGTGTTAGCACTGCTTTTCAAGAGGGCCCTCAACAAGAAAAACAGTTATATAATACGATGAAGAAATAAAACAACAATAGTAACAAAGATACACTTAAAACAGGTAGAGAATTAAGACATTAACTAAGCGACGAATAATGGTAAAAATTTAACTAAGACAGATGAAATGAAATAAATTAAGAGATGACTCTAGACAGTGAGAGTATTTACCACAATGAAAAAGTGATATGATTAAGACAGGCAGGGTATAAAAGGTTAGGTAAATTACAGCCACTTTTTATTATTTACTTTAAAGGTAGTGATTGAATTGGGCCGTTTAATTTCTGGGCTAAGAGAATTCCATATTACAGCAGCTGCATAGAAAAAAGATCTATTGCCCGTCTCGATTTTAATTTTTTTAGAAGAAACATTGCCAGCAACAGAAGAACGTGAAGAATATACAGCCTGACTGCTATTGAATTTACTGCTGAGATACATGTATGCTGGAGCCAAGCCTTTGATGCATCTGTACATGCAACAGGCAGAGAGATATTTATTTCTTTGTCTTACTTTCATAAATCCCAGCTTGGAATACAAGTCGTCAACCCTATTATCCCTAATTCTAGTACCCAGGATAGCCCTGGCGGCTATATTTTGGATTACTTAGACTTTGCTGAGAAGTATGTCACTGGAGTGCCCCCAAACCGGAAAACAATAATCAATATGAGGCTGTATAATACAATGGTAAAGGGTCTTAAGAGTACTGACATTAAGAAATTTACCTAGACGTTTAAGTACACCGATTTTCTTTGATAATTTCTTTGTGATATGATCTATGTGCATATTAAATTTAAGATTGGGATCTAAAATAGGCCCAAGAACTTAAACTTGTCAACATTCTCGATAAGAGAACCGTTGAAACAAAGGGATAGTTTTTGCTGTTTTAATTTCTGGTGGGTTCCAAACAGCATCGAATTGGTTTTACTTATGTTAAGAGTGAGTTTATTTTGAATCAGTCAGTCATGGATAAGGGCTAGTTCATCGTTGAAAGAAGTTTCGAGTTCTTTTACTGATCCAGCTGTGGACATAACTGCAGTGTCATCAGCGTATAAAACTGGGACACTGTTGTGGAGGAAAGTCGTTAACAAAAATAGTGAATAATAGAGGGCCCAAAATAGAACCCTGAGGTACCTCCGTGATTACTGTTGAGTAGTCAGAAAGTATACCACCGTATTTGGTGGCCTGTTTACGGTCGTATAAGTAGTTTCTAAACCAATGGAGTTCGTTATCATTAACTCCATATGACTCAAGTTTCTGCAATAGGATACCATGGTCCACAGTGTCAAAGGCTTTCTTGAGGTAAAAAAGACAGCACCAGTAAGCCTCCCCTGATCCATATTATTAAAGATAAACTCAGTAGCATGAATGTTTGTAGTAAGAGTGGAATGCAAGAGGCGGAAACCAGATTGTGCTGCCGAGAGAAGGGAATTTTGCTCCAGGAACTGGAGAAGCTGCTTTTGAACACACCTTTCAAGAATTTTGGACACTGCAGAGAGGACCAATATTGGTCTATAATTTTTGCAACTTGACTTTTTGCCATCTTTAAAAACAGGAGTAACAACTGCCATCTTCCACTCTCTAGGAACTGTGTCCGTTTTTAAACTTAAATTCATGATATTGGTAAGGGGCTCAGCTATTTGTTGAGACGCCAGTTTTAATAGTTTGGCATCAATGCTATCGATGCCACTGGCACTACTAGAGTTCAGAGCTTTTATTTGTTCTCGGACGTAGTCAACTTTAATGTCTTGTAACTTAAATGATATTCCCTCTTGTATCATGGGCAGGAGCTCAATAGTTGACATACTGAAATTCTCATCAAGTTTTTGGCCAATGCCAGTAAAAAAGTCATTAAATGTATTTGCTATTTACTTTGTCCGAAACAACACCGTTTCCAATTTAGAAATTCATTTGCGGCAGACTTAGACTTGTTAGGTAAAATTAATTTTATGATTTTCCAGAGAGTTTTCCCGTTAGATTTGTTTTCAATAATAACTTGGTCGTAATACTCGGCCTTAGCACGTTTAATTTAATTCTGTACGCATTTCGTTACGTGTATTTTAAACGGGCGGTAGGCAAATCCGGCCACCGATTTTGAGTTTCACTTCCTCAAAATACGTTCCAATTCTGAGGAGGTGAAACTCAAAATTAACGCTTTTTAAATGATAGTCTTAAAAACCTATCGTTTAAAAAGCGTTTACTTTCATCATTGGTCCTTTCTACACTTCTATACATATCTTCGACGAAGTTTAGTTGTGAGAATTGAGGTGAATTTGGCGAAGAATTCCGGCAACTCAACTTTTTTGGTTGCCGTTAACTTTTTCACCACGCCCGAGATAAGTATGTCAACTGAGTCACGTCACTGAGTTAGGCAAAGGCTAGCGCGAGACTGAGCGAAGCGCGTGACGTCAGCGCGTGACACAGGCAACTTATGACACTGATGAGAATAAGGTGAAATTTGTGAGATTTGTGTCCCTTGGACTTTTTATTCGTCAACATGCGTGATTTCACGATACTTCTTCAAAACGGCCTGATCGAGTAACTAGAGCAAACCGCTTGTTCAAATTATCTTGACTGAATCGCCGTATCCAGATCTCATGGTATGAGTTGTTTATAACTCCATGTGCATATATGCATGTTTCATTTGATTTTATTTCTTGTATTTTGAAATGAGTAAATTTTTGTGGGGATGTACTATCGCCCCTGTATGCCTGAGACATCATGGGCTATTGCCTAGCTACCACCTCTAGCGGCACGCAGGGCGGAACCAGCGAGAACAAATGTATTGGCATGATAATAAATGTTAATGACACGAACCAGTATCACAACTATAACATGGATTCGGTACCCGGATCATGCCACAAGTCCTTGTATATTTCCGAAACAAAACACTACTCCTGGTACTCACAAAAGTCCCTGATATACCCTCTGACTGTGTTCCGTCCCGTAAGTCCCGCCCTGAGATTCCGATTTGTATCAAGTCGATCAGCTGTGCACCGGAAGGCCACGTAGCAGCCTCGCTTTGAGTTAAAAATGGAGACCTCCTTGCGCCGGTGTTTGTTATTCCCGCTTATATGCACAGTACTTCTCCAGTTATGCCTCGCTCACGGTCACGGGCACGAGCACGAGCACGAGCACGGGCATTCCCATGAACCAGCTCATTTCAAGTACAGCAAACAGGCTAATGAACCCCTACAGCACGGTAAGAAATCAAACGTAGCACGATAAGCCGTGACGTGTACATCCCGTCTCAGTCAGTAAACACAGTCAGGTAAATAAGTAGGCCCTATTAATTTTTANCTTTCTACACTTCTATACATATCTTCGACGAAGTTTAGTTGTGAGAATTGAGGTGAATTTGGCGAAGAATTCCGGCAACTCAACTTTTTTTGGTTGCCGTTAACTTTTTCACCACGCCCGAGATAAGTATGTCAACTGAGTCACGTGAGTTAGGCAAAGGCTAGCGCGAGACTGAGCGAGGCGCGTGCCCGCCGCTAGCGCGTGACAGACACAGGCAACTTATGACACTGATGAGAATAAGGTAAAATTTGTGAGTTTTGTGTCCCTTGGACTTTTTATTCGTCAACATGCGTGATTTCACGATACTTGTTCAAAACGGCCTGAGTAACTAGAGCAAACCGCGACATATTTTCATCCATTTGTTCAAATTATCTTGACTGAATCGTCTCCGGATTTATGGTATGAGTTGTTTATAACTCCATGTGCATATATGCATGTTTCATTTGATTTTATTTCTTGTATTTTGAAATGAGTAAATTTTTGTGGGGATGTACTATCGCCCCTGTATGCCTGAGGCATCCAGGGCGATTGCCTAGCTACCACCTTTTTTAGGGGCACGCAGGGAACCAGCGAGAACAAATTGTATTGCATGATAATAAATGTTAACGACACGAACCAGCATCACAACTATAACATGGATTCGATAGCCGGATCATGCCACAAGTCCTTGTATATTTCCGAAACAAAACACTACTCCTGGTACTCACAAATGTCACTGATGTACCCTCTGGCTGTGTTCCGTCCCGTTAGTCCCGCCAGATTCCGATTTGTATCAAGTCGATCAGCTGTGCACCGGAAGGCCACGTAGCAGCCTCGCTTTGAGTTAAAAATGGAGACCTCCTTGCGCCGGTGTTTGTTATTCCCGCTTATATGCACAGTACTTCTCCAGTTATGCCTCGCTCACGGTCACGGGCACGAGCACGAGCATGAGCACGGGCATTCCCATGAACCAGCTCATTTCAAGTACAGCAAACAGGCTAATGAACCCCTACAGCACGGTAAGAAATCAAACGTAGCACGATAAGCCGTGACGTGTACATCCCGTCTCAGTCTGTAAACACAGTCAGGTAAATAAGTAGGCCCTATTAATTTTTATTTAAAGACACGTTGAGTGATTTTAGTCCTTGCTGAACGAAGCCAGATGACTGTTCGATAAGAAAGCTTGGTTGCCGTAGAATCTGTTCGAGTTGGAAGGAATAAAAGATATCAATGGCCTCCTCAAATGTCCCTCAGATGGTCAACGCGTAGTGATAACAATATGCGTTTACTGTTTTAATCAGTGTGAAGCACAGTTCGTTGAAAAGCTTCGTTCTTTACGACCTTACGAGACAGTGGCACTTTCTACCTTTTTATAGTCTTGGTACAAAGCTGTACACTAAATATATAGCTTTGCGCTGATGTGTGTAAAAAAAAACTGACCAGCTAAAATCTGACTCCAAATCAGTGTAATTTAAAACTACACCCTTCCTTGAGTAAATTAAATTATTTGTCGGTAGTGGATAAAATGATATTCTATGTTTATTCTGCAGCTAAAGTTTTGGAGCATTCTGATGCGTCAGCTTTCCGCACCATGAAATATTTATTGCGTTATTTTTGCGTTTCTTTTTTGCTGATTCTTCAACCAACTGCTGTTCTTTCACAAGTTTCTGTACACGTCACAACAAATTATTGGAACTGGTTTCACTTCATTATAAGTTTTTAGAATTTTGTTAATGAAAAGTCAAATTTCAGAAGAAATTTTGCTGCTGGCAAGCTATCATCATCTCCGAGAGATGTCTCAAAATTTTAGGAAATGGCTCGTGGGCATATCACAAGCGTACTGTTTTCAAAACAACGACATAACTTTTCTTTGTTAGAAAAGGTGGAGGATTACACAAAAAATTGATGTTTATTAGCTTGTTTAAACGGATGTAACGGGCCAGGTCAGTGTCAGTTGACTCCCAGGTTTTGCATGTACCCCGTCCAGTCTTTAGCTCTTCATGTACATGTTGACACAAGTTTCATGGCGAGGTGACGAGCAGAACTACCCTGGCTTTTTACAATTTCATGGTTTATGGAAGATTAACACATAGTGGTACCTAGCTATATTTTGACGATAGTCTTCATACAGCTAGCTGGCTGGCTAACCTTTTTAATAGCACACACATTTCTGTTATTGGGAATTGTAAATTCTTGTGAGGGAATCATGAACAGAACAAAAGGCTATTGTTTAAATCAAGTGTGAAATATAACATTTCAAATTTCTTTGAAAATGACTTTTCGCAAAAATTACAAGACAACACACAAGAGTAGTACTGGTTTATGACTGGTGACGTGTATTCATGGCTCAGCCGTGTTTTGTCAATGCCCCGTCTCACATTCAATGGACAGCACACCATCTAATGACTAGCCAATGGCAACGCTACTAAACAACTTGTGTATCGTCTTGTTCATTCTGAGCGTGTACAGTGCTCCCCTTCCTTCACTCTGTTAAATCCCAGTGCTTCAAGTGGCATATAACCTGGCCAAGGGTCAGGGCAGGACAATTTATCGAATACTAACAAAAATTTCCAGGTATAAAGTCATCGATTTAAACTGAAGTTGGGTTTTCGTGTTCTGCCTGGTGGAATGCATGTCATATGTCTGCTGCTTGTTTAAAGATAATAGCAAGTCTGCTCAATAACTGATGGCGATGTTGATTCAGTATGCTCACTCTACATTCTATAAATAGATCGTAGGCTGGCGCTAGATTTTGAAGGTATTAGCCAAAATGGCTAAAGCATCTGAAAACTTCGAGTCAAATTTTAAAAATTTTTAGCCAAATACTTTCTCGTCTCAGAACCCCTGCAATAGATATAAATACAGTTACATGGACCAAACTATTATTTATCATATTATTTACGGGTCGTTTTCATAATGTACTATAAGAAAAGACATTTTCCTTAAGAAAAAGAAACTAACAAACATTCCTAGGTAACAGATAAACACTACCAAGCGTTCGACTTCGGCTGTCATGCAGAATAGTGAATATGTAGCTCTTAATATCCCGTGAGGTATTTCCCTAGTCTTTGGCCTAAATCCCATGAGGATTCGGAAAAATTTAGGATAAATGGACTCACAACACTAAATTCTATTACTCCTTTAATTATGAAGTGATCTCCACGAAATTTTCAGGAACTGTAGCCAGATTACACAAATATGCATCTTCGTTGTTAAATCTGTGCAGAGACTGAAATTACTTGCATTTTAATCATATTACTTGAGAAAATCGCCTCGTAAAAGGCAATTCATCTTACCATCGCTATCAGCGGAATTGTTGTTGCTTAGGTCGCTTCATTGTACAGACGACACAGTAATATCACTCTGATTGTCCTCAAAAAACTCATTATTTCTACCTTCTAGAAAATTGTTTATAAATTGGCTAAACTCTGGATCTATTTCACCTTCTGAATTGTCCATTTTTTCACGTTGTCCATGCTAAAAAAATTCAAAAACGTCGCTTCAAGCTTTGGGAAAAAATTGTCTATTTACGATTTTTATAACCGCCATTAAAGGAAGTGTTTCATTTTACCATTTCCTTTACTAAAGAGCACTGTTTGCACTAAAAATAACTATGTGAAAGTGACTCACTGGCAATAAGTATTTTCAGGCGGATACAGGCAGCATGGGATTTAGCGTTCAAGGCTTTATCTGGCGGTAAGGGATGAAAAGAGTTAGGTAACAAATTGACATTGTCACTTGCAGACGATGAGCAGCAGTACCTATAGGAGATCTCACTATGAAGTGAGAAATTGCCATTACCAAGAGCGCTGACCCCCACACAGTTTAACATTTCGTTACACATAAAGAGTGATTTCAGAGGGAATGGCCGTCATGAAATGGAACATTCGCTTGCTATTTTTAGGATTCTGATTCGAAATAAGAACATCATTTGCCGTGCAACTTGATACGAGGTGTCTGGCAGTTGAAATGTGATTAGGTTTTCCGAGATTGATTTTTATTATCAAGTTGCGGAAGCATTCACCAAGTTGGCAAATGGATTTAACTCCAGTATCGCCAGTGCTGCGCAGAATTCGCCAATTGTAAGCTGGCTAGTGGCCAGGACAAGCCTACATACCATCCACTTGTCAGCTGGGTGACTACAATGAAGATTCTCCAACTCTGCGCAGTTTCTACGAGCGCTACTGGCCGCTGCATGGTTTTACTAAAAAATCAATGTCAATATCAATACTCTAAGCTTAAAAATGGCTTGTAAGTCTTAAATTTTTTTTCAGAACATGACGACCATCATGGCCACGCCCATGATCACGATGGCCACGCCTACGATCACCATGGTCATGCTCATGATCACCACGGACACGCCCATGATCACCATGGACACGCCCATGATCACCATGGACACGCCCATGATCACCATGGCCATGCCCACGATCACCACGGCCACGCCCACGATCACCACGGCCACGCCCATGATCACCATGGCCATGACCACCATGGCCACGATCACCACGGCCACGCTCATGATCACCACGGTCATGCACATCATGAACCTTCCCATAGAAGTTCAAGGCAAGCCCAACAAGCCAAACCAAGTGATGACTCAGGCCCACCTGAGGACAATATGACATCACTGTGGCTAAACGCTCTCTCGTGCACGGCACTAGTCAGCATAGCACCTATATTTATTCTCCTCTTCATTCCCCTGGAGAACACACGTGAGCACGAGCCTTTTTTGAAGATTCTCCTCAGTTTCGCCTCTGGTGGTCTCCTTGGAGATGCCTTCCTGCATCTGATTCCGCATGCCATATCGCCTCACTCTCACGCTGAAGGCGATCACGGTCATTCGCACACTGCCAGCAGCGACCACGGCCACTCTCACGGTGCCGGAGGTCATGACATGTCCGTTGGCCTGTGGGTTCTCGCTGGTATAGTGGCATTTCTGATAATAGAGAAGTTTGTTAGGTATGTGAAAGGAGGACATTCTCACAGTCATGGACACTCACACTCAACAGATACGTCAGACAGTTCTGATGTATCTAAGGAACACAAGGAGGAGGAGGGGTCTCCATCGGTCAGGTAAAGTGTCAACTTCAAACTTTTCAAAAATAAGGTCTGTTTGCTTGGTAATCAAAATAATTGAGAATTATCTGCAACATTTAAATATGCACAGTGCTACAGATGAATTCACTTATGGCAAATTGTATACCAATCAAATCCAAATCCACCCTTCGCTGACATAGGCCTTTGGTCTTGGATCGAAGTTAGCAGCGTGAGGGAACCGCCCACGATATTTTGAAATTAGGCATGAACATGTTAGTTTGTTTTGTCTGTGGATAGTTTTGGTCTTCAGTGTTTTGTGAGCCAACAGGGGTCTTGTAGACACATCAGTTCCATCTCAGGCAAGGAATAAAAATTTACACATGCTTTCCAGTGAATAGTGGTCAATGAACAAGAATGTTGGTATACGCCCTTAGTGTGCATTGCAAATGGCAGGTACTAGGGGTGCTCATTGTTTCAAAATTCGTACAATAGGGGTAACACCTGAAAATAAATTGTCTCTGTGTCGCACATCATACCTAAACGATTGACGGACCAAAACTAGCTGTCATTTTGAATGTTGTTGAAAATTAAAGCAGCCAAGAAGATGATGGAATCCAAACGAAGATTGGGCATCTATATCTTTGTTCCAAATTTCATTCAGTTTTTCCTGGTATTTTTTGACATAATCAGCCTGTCTAATTAAAAAGTAAAATGGCCAACAGGGGTGCTACAATAATCAATTTTGTCCAAAAATTTACTTGTGCAAGCGCATTCTCTGCATACCTCTGTATCGAATTTCATCGTGATCCATCAAGTAGTTTTTGAGATAATTGATGGCTTTTCAAATACTAAAATGGCCAACATTTGTTACCACGGTGGCCATATCCTCCTGAAAATTGACTGGTGCTAGCGCATCCCTGCCAAGTACCTCTATATCAAATTTCATCATGATCTCCTAAAAAGGTTCTTGAGATAATTGACGTACAAGAAGTGATAACGATGGATGGACTGACCACAATATTTTTTTATGGGAGCGGACAAATTTCATGTGAGGTCACAACTCATGTCTGTTACCAGAAACTTGCTCTTCTAAGACACCTGAGAGCAATACTTTAGACAGCCTCTAGGTGTCTCTGTCCGCCAGGTGTCTGCTACGCCAATAAGATTTTTTTCAATGCCATTAGTCAAAGAATCTCAGTGTTTCCACTATGTCTTTAGGCTGCCACACCAAGTGAATATTGGAACTTGTCTATCTAACTCATAGTTTTTATTAAAACAAGATGTGTTAACACTAGTTTAGTGTTGCTGTTATTTTCACTCTAATGTGGCTGTACAATGTGTGCCTGCATTCATGTTGCCCATGACTTAAGTAATTGAATAAAGTACATGTTGTACACAGTACACCAGCAGCATGAGCTTGTCTTGTTTTTGGAAAATTCCGGGTATACGCCGAGTGAATATTAGGTGAGTTTAGAGTTGTTTTTTTCAAAGAGGTATCGAGATCATGTTTAGCTGAAAATACCCACCTGTCACCACTTACGGGCAAAGCACACCACCCCATTTTAAAAAACTGACTAGCTTCAAGAAGGACTACATGTAATTTAAATTTCCTTCAGAAGACAGCCACCCAGTAATTTTTAGTTCAACTGCTGTCCCCCCATTCAGATTTTGCTGGAACAGCCCTGTGTAACTACAGATTAAAAGTATTTGCAATGGGAAGTCTTAAATTCAATGCCACTGAAGTTGTCACCAGGGTCACTGCATTTGGCAACAACAGGGGCTCACTTGTTAATATTTGTTGCTATTTTGTTTTTATTTATTTTAGCATCGAAAGCAATCTGTCTCATTTTACATTACTCTGAACAGGTATATATTTTGTCTAAACGTGTTCGGTACACAGATTGCGATGGATTTTTAGGTTTACATGTGTCTATCGTGTTCTAAATTCAGGGATTACATTTGTGACTATGCTATGCATTCAAAGGAGTTTCTTGTTTTAGGAAAAGAAAATCTTCAGAAAAAGAGGAAGAAACAAAAGAAAAAAGTGCTGAGAAGCCGAGTGAAGGCAAGCCAACAAATGTAAAGGAGTCTCAGGAGAAAGGTAGAGCAATGAAGAGCTGATGTGCTTGTTTGTGTAATTTTATGATGAAAGACTTTTAGCTGCCAACTGTTAAAGTCAGGGTTGGAAAACTGTCAGTTTCGGAAATGTTAGACACTTAACCACATAATGATGTCAAGCAGACTTTCGTCACAGGGTATTTAACTACTGGTTCGCACAACAAAACTGTCAAAGTTATGTAGTTTTTTGTTTGAAAACTGTCATAAGGCTGTCTAGCAGTGAACGATTTATGTGCACTTAATAAGAACATGAACTTTGCCTCTCAAAAACTAGAATACATTTCAAATGCAAATGTGCCTGTATTGGTTGATTACGATTGTACTTTAGGACAGGCCTTTGATATAAAGAAAAAATTCTCGTCTCTCCATAGGGGGCAGCGACATCAAAGTAGCTGGATATCTCAACCTTGTAGCAGACTTCTCGCACAATTTCACCGATGGTCTCGCCATCGGAGCGTCATTCCTGGCTGGTCACAGTATAGGTGTAATCACAACAATTACCATTCTGTTACATGAAGTACCTCACGAGATCGGTGACTTTGCTCTCTTAGTACAGGCTGGATGCTCAAAGAGAAAGGTAACCTCTCTTCTGCTTGCCTCAAAGTCTTCAGTCAATATGTTAAGTTTATTGTTGTGACACTGCACTAAATGGCTACCATACATGGTCGTACAAGGGCCTATGTGGCTGACTCAATGTGAATTTGGATCTGTATCCCAAATGAGGTGAGCGCGCCTCAAAACTCTTAATGGATGTAAAGAGAAAAATTTGACAAAAAACCTGCTGTGCTGCTAAACTAAACGGATGTCCTAGCAACAGATGTAAGAAACACAGCAGCTACTGGTTTTGGAACATGCACAGTTGCAAGGGATGGCCTGCACCAAGCACATGCACTTTTGTGTGGAATGTATAATTTGGGATGTAGGAACATAGGCCTAAACACTCGACACGACAGACCAATTTGAGTTATCAAAGTTCATTCTGGATTAGTTGATTTTTTTTCTCAAACTAATAATGGGTACATCTTAGAATATAGATGCTGAAGAGAAAACATCATGTGAACATAACATCATGGTTGTAATAGATAGGTTCTCATTGTGGATGTAGTCCCATGCACTTTAAATACGCATATGTTGTTCCTGTGAACATCATGAACTCAGTCAAATAAATTTAATGCATTCTTTGAGCTGAGCAATTGTAATGAGAGGAGGATTCACTAGGTGGAGCTACTGAATATGCGCCCACATATTAGAAGAATTCTAAGTGCATACTATCATCCGCTCTTTGTGGTCGTCTTGGGTATGTGGCTGTATCTCCTAAACCCTTGCAGGATGTTATTGCATTTTGGCAGGTGTGTTCCCATGTGGCTTACGGCAGATAACGACAAGTTTTGGACCGATCTAAGTACGACTGTGCCACCTAGTCGCAATTTTAGTTTTTACATTTGCCTCTGTATCTTCGGAGTTCGTAGTTGGATTTTCACGAATATTGCCAAATAGGATTTAATAAGAGACAATGGTGCCACTCCATTTTTGGATGGACTCGACGGATTTTAGCCCTAACAGTCCACAACTGACATTGACTTAGGGATGTGTCTGACTACGGTATCGCCCCATTGTGGTGATTTTGTTTTATTCGTCTGCATTCAAATCTTAACCCTTTTAAAGGAGCTTCGTGAAAGTTGAGCATTCCCATGGAGTAGTCAATAAATGGTAACAAGCATCAAACTAATCCAAATACCAATGTGCCCCCTAGTGGCAAAATGTTTTTTTTTACGTTTACCTCTGTATCTTCAGATTTCATTGATGTAATTTCATGAATTTCGGCTAATAGGTAGGTTTCTATTAAGGAGATGACCACGCTTTCCAATTTTCTGAGCTTTGATGCTGTCTTTGATACCAGGTGGATATCGTTGCTGTTTTTGCATCTTTCTGGCGTCCTTCTCCCTATCTGCCATACCGCTTCGTTTTGAAAACATACAGATGTTTTCCTGATGAGGAGGTCACGGCTGACATTGACTTTTGGATGGGTAAGACTGCTGTTTCGCCCCTTTAAAGGCGATTTTGTTTTTTTGCATCCCTGGACAAACCTCCTTAGCTAATTGAATGTTTGTGCAATTTAAGAGATGTATTCCCATATTGCCATCAATAAACTAATCCAAGTACCACTGTGCATACTTGGGGCAAAATTTTTTTTTTTTACATTTCCGTCTGTATCTTGTGATTACATTATTGAGATTTCTTGAAATTCGACAAGTTTTCTATTAAAGAGACCACAATGCCTTCCCATTTTCGGACGGTGTTGATGTATTCTGCGCTACCTGGTGGTCATTTTTTTACATCTGTTTTATGGCGTCCAGCTCCTTATCTTCCTACCGCTGAAAGGATAATTATTATTAATTACAGATTTGTTTGTGATGAAAAGGCCATGACTGACGTTGACTTTCAGATGGGTTAGACTGCTGTGTTGCCCCTAGTGGCGATTTATTTTTTTTTGCTTCGGCGACCGAATCTCCTTGGCCATTTCAAGGAGCTTGTGAAATTTCAAAGATACATTCCTATGGAGCCATCGACTAATGGTAACAGGTGTCTAACTGATCCAAATACCGCTGTTCCCCCTTGTGGCAAAATTTGCCTCAGTCTGTATCGTTGGATTTCACTATTGTATTTTCTTGAAATTTGGCAAAAACGTTTTCTATTAAGGAGACGACAACGCCTTCCCATTTGATCTTTTCTGGCCCACCTGGTGGCCATTATGTTGTTTTTGTCTCTGTTTTATGGTGTCCACGTCCCAATCTGCCATACCACTCAAAAGAACATTACAAAAATTTACAGATATGTTCCTTACGAGAAGGCCATGAGTGACGTTGACTTTAGGACTGGTCTGACTACTGTGTCCACCACTATGGTGATATTGTTTTAGCGTACGCTCCTTAACCCTTTGAAGGAGCTTCGTGAAATTTGAAAGGTGTGTTCTATGGCGCCACCCAAAAATGGTAACATATGTCGAGGTAATCCCAATTCCATTGTGCCCCCTAGAAGCAAATTGTTTTGCCTCTTATCTTTGGATTTCCTACTAGGATTTTCTGAAAGCCCATGGGCATGTATTCGGAAAATGAAATTTTGAGGCGTTTTAGTAACACCAATTAAATGCCCGGGCGTTTACAATGTATTTGGAACAGGGACATGTAAGCGGAAAGCCATGGTTTTGCTGACTTTAACATTTTTGATTTAAAACTGTGTTTTAAAATTTTATATTAATAAATGCATAGTTCCCCAACATTTTGCTCATTTTTATTAATGATAAATGTTTCGTGAAATTGAATTTGTAATTAAAAGTTAACTGGGAGTGGGCTTTTAAGATGAAATTTTCTGAATAAACAACCCACTTTCTGGACACTTGACACAAGAAGTTGTAACACCAAAAAATGCCCATGGGCATTCATATGGCATAATTAAATGCCCATGGGCGTTTAATTAGGTGGGCTTATCTACGGAAAATCCTGGTAAATGTAATTTCATGAAGTTTGTAAAATAGGTTTCTATTAAGGAGACGACAATGCCTTCCCCTTTTTCACAGATATGATGTTTTCTGCACTACCTGGTGACCATTAAAAAAATTCTGTGTATGTTTTTGATGTCTGCCTCTGTATCTGCCAATCCACTCGAAGGACGACTATGAAAATAGACGGTTGTGTTCCTGATGCGAAGACCCCTGCTGGCTTTTTTTTGGAAGTTTTTGGCTGTTATGGTGACCCTTAGTGGCAATTTGTTTGCATTTACAGATGTATCTCCTTAACCGTTTGAGAGATCTCTGAGAAATTTGGCTGATGAGCTCCTATAGAGATGGCAGCAGATGTCAATGAGTTTCAGACGAATCGGACTGTAGCCATTTCCCCTAGTGTCAATAGTTTTTTCCAAGTTTTGCCATTACACGTTAGTAGTTTCTTGGCTTGTTTTCATGAACTTTACAAATAGTTGTGTATTACCGAGACGATGCCACCTTCTCATTTTGGATGGGTTTGATGTATTCTGCACCATCCAGTGGCCGTTTTTATGATACTAAAAAAACCCACAGAAGCAGACCATTTGCGGTGCTATCGTGGGTGCTTTTCAATGCTCCGCGTTGCTTTGTTCGTATGGCAGGGATATTCTTGGACGGCACCTTTGCGCCATTAGCACAAGGCACAAGTACATTGCAGTGGTGCGCCTCCCTTGACGAATCTTTTAGAATGCAACATTTCCAAGAATTCAAGATTCTAGCCAACTTACAGCTGGTAGGGTAAAACATGACTGTTCTTATTTCGATTGTGCTTGGGGTTTTTTATGTTACCACTTTATAATTACACTAAGTCTGCTGCGCACAACTTTTTGAAAAAAGGCACACTTTTTATCATTGGGTGCACCCAAAAGGGCACAGGTTCAAACCTGGTCGGGAACATCCCAGGTATCTTAATTGACTAACGCAAACTTAAGCTGTTTGTTTGTGTGGAGCCTTGTTGGTATGAAGGCCATACTCGATTACTTAAATGCATACATTTATATTGCTTCACCTGTTGTTTCTTACAAAATGCCAAACTCTTCACTGTACAATACACGTGACTCTCCAGCATTAAGGTAAAACCTTTCCTCTCTACAGGCGATGATGCTGCAGTTTTCTACCGCCATCGGCGCCATGTCTGGCACCATCTGCAGCCTGCTTGCTGAGGGGATCGGTGACGTGGCCACTGCTTGGATCCTGCCTTTTACTGCTGGTGGGTTCATCTACATCGCCACGGTGTCCGTCATCCCAGAACTGCTGCAGGATACCCGTCTCTGGCAGTCAGTGAAGGAGATCGTGGCGCTGCTAACTGGCGTCTATATGATGGTGTTGATCGCGCAGTATGAGTAATGGATCTTGAAGGGAAGTCTAGTGCAATGATCAATGTGTTGACTGACAGGATTAATAACTCTCATTGGGGGTAGTGGTTGGATGTGCTGCAAGTATTCTCATAACTTGAACTCACTCTTTTGAAGACGTTTGCGTGTCCATGGTTCATGTTCAAAGTCTCGTCTTCTGATAGGAGCTTGCCCATTTAGTTGGAAATATGTCATATTTTAAAAAATGCCCTCATTTCACAAACCCGTACATTCTAAGTTGTCCAGGTTAGTATTAGCTTACCCATATGTTTCGAGTCTAAAATGTTGTTAAAATATCACATCAATAAGAAAATATCGATAAGAGGTGTGTGTCATGAAAAGTGAATTAAGACTTAAGGCACAAACTGCATGTTACGCTCCATATAACTATTTCTGAAAAATAACGCAAACTAAACTTAGCAAAAGAGCAAAGTATATGAGAATATAACCATAACTGTTGATTACTGAGAAAATTTGTACAAATCATTTCCAGGCACCCATGAACTGGTAATGTTTAATACTTAACGGAACGTTTATTCAGTGATCGTGAAGCGGAAACAAAGGCCCAAACTTGTGTCTCAAGTCTGAAGTCACTTTTTAACGAACCACTGAGATCATATCTGTAATCATCACTTATGAAGCCACTAGTTTAACGATTACTGCATCCAGTAGGAGTTGGATTGTGTTTTGGTAATCATGTCGAAAGTGTTTGATCCTGAGATCTCATGCTAACTGATGTGATAACATCTAGGCAGCCATGACAGCCCTGGCATTAAGTGACCGTTTACAAAAAATCATGTTCTTGCTTTTAAGTTTAAATGGCATCGCACCTTGCGCTGTCAGTGTGGTTAAAATTGTTTAGGAAATAACTTATTTTCAGAGAAGACATTTGTTATTGTTTTTCATTTGTTTTTTTTTTTTTGAAAACTGTTTTAGCTAGTTGTCCTGGAGTTAGTTGCTGTGATGTGCTAGAAACAGAGATGTGACTGTTAACACAGATGTTATCAACATTGATGTATCTTATCTGTAAAAAATCATTCCCTTACTTGACAGGTTTTGATTGGCTAGTCCTAAACTGAAGCTTTAAATGGAAATGGATGGTTTTGGATGTTAGGTGTAGTAAAAATGCATATCCCTGGTTATCTTGTAGAGGTATTTGTGCACTGTGCCCTTAAGGAGTGTCTTCTGTACATGGAACAATGGAAAATGACGTAAGTGACGTGACAAGTGTCCTGCAACTTGAGTGTGAATTCACTTCTATTGAACAGTCACTAATGACTTGCACTGACTGTAAAATATGGATTGGAATAGCTGGTCAGTGGAAGTGAACACAGAACCAAAAGGGTATTTATTGTTGACCCTTTTACATCACATTTTGTTGGTGTTCCGATTGTTGAATTCATTCCTGTGAAACAGTGATTAACCAGCGATATGTAGCCTTGCTAAATTTAACCGTTGGTTGTTTTCTCCAAATGTATTCAGCAACATTTTTTGTTTGCCTATGGTTAACATTACTGTATGTTGATACAGTGCTGTTCAGTCTTCGAGAGGTGGTAGTGTCTACTTAAATGTCTTAGAAATTGTGTCTCCAAAATTACCTGGTCAAAAATGTCCATGTCTTAAGTTTAAGTCAGACGGAAGCAAACTTGGTTCCAGTCTTCGGCCAGACTAATTGTGAGACACTGCCTCATCAATGGCAGCCAAGGTCTCCGTTTTTTGTAAAGATAGCCAGAGGCACATTAGCAAGGTTTAGAACGTCATTTAGAGATTAGCAAAAGGGTGTTGCATCATTTGTCTTCATTCAGAGTGGATTTCTAATATTTTTGAAGTATATGGCAATTGAAATGCAAAATAGGGAATCGCAGTCTAAGAAACAGATGAGCTACAACAATTATACATTCTTTCTAATGTTGAGTTGGGAATGTTTCAACCCCCACCCGCTCTCCTTGGGGAATAATGTTCTCTGGTGTCTGGTTTCATTAACCTCATGGGATCACCAGATTTGCCAAAATTCTGCCCGTAGTTCTGAACATAAGAGTAATCAGCCAGCATTTGTAGTCAGAATTGCGCTGTTTGGATATCACCGCATTACTTGACTGTTGTTCCTTAATTTCACCATCTCCTTGTCTGCTTTCTGTGATCTAAATGTGAACTCTGCTAATTATGATACTGTTTTGGTTCACCCCGGTAGTGTTTGTTTCGGTGTTGGTGTAGGTCAGTTTTTCAAAAGGTAGCAAAAGTTTCTGTGAAATTATGGTAAAGGAATTATAATATGAGTTGCCAAGTATCCGAGAGAGGGCGCAAAGATTAGAATGTATTTTTTAATGACTTTTCTTAGTGGTGTTTGACGCCTTCAAATTGTGTGTTCATCAGACTCTGCAAAGGGAATGTGAGACTTTCTGATGTTACCTTAAGTGCAAATACAAGTCCCATGTTATCGTGGACAGACACTTTCCACTTTCATCAAAGATCCTGTTGGCTTATTTTTGCTATCCATGAAGAACAGAAAATGGTGTGAATAGTACCACAAATTTCTGCCTATTGGTTCTACATAACAGGTAACTCCTACTCACCGACGTGTGTAGGTCGCTTGTGTCCCACTGGAAAGTAATGGTGACACATAAGAGTTAGGCGGCAGCCGGCAGTGGGGGATTTAAGGGGGGACCAAGGGTGCCATGTCCCCCCTAAAATTCTCCCAGATTTTAATTGGCAGTTCGGGGGTGCAAATGNAATGTGAACTCTGCTAATTATGATACCGTTTTGGTTCACCCCGGTAGTGTTTGTTTCGGTGTTGGTGTAGGTCAGTTTTTCAAAAGGTAGCAAAAGTTTCTGTGAAATTATGGTAAAGGAATTATAATATGAGTTGCCAAGTATCCGAGAGAGGGCGCAAAGATTAGAATGTAATTTTTAATGACTTTTCTTAGTGGTGTTTGACGCCTTCAAATTGTGTGTTCATCAGCCTCTGCAAAGGGAATGTGAGACTTTCTGATGTTACCTTAAGTGCAAATACAAGTCCCATGTTATCGTGGACAGACACTTTCCACTTTCATCAAAGATCCTGTTGGCTTATTTTTGCTATCCATGAAGAACAGAAAATGGTGTGAATAGTACCACAAATTTCTGCCTATTGGTTCTACATAACAGGTAACTCCTACTCACCGACGTGTGTAGGTCGCTTGTGTCCCACTGGAAAGTAATGGTGACACATAAGAGTTAGGCGGCAGCCGGCAGTGGGGGATTTAAGGGGGGACCAAGGGTGCCATGTCCCCCCTAAAATTCTCCCAGATTTTAATTGGCAGTTCGGGGGTGCAAATGTCTGGCTGGCAAACTCCTGGCTACTATTGTGCCCTGCATGCTCCCCTCCCTAACTCAAAATCCAGGATCCGCCCCTGTCCGGGGCCAATTTCCGGTGCCAAAATATTAAATTCTAGCAGCATACCAGATTTGAGGTGGGTGGGGCATATAATTTCAGATTTGGTTTGTTTTTATTGATGAACATGTTGAGAATTAGAAAAGACCACTTGCTCTGCTGTAGCTGGACCCCGTTGCATTTGTGTATTGGTGAGAAGGGACTGAGAAATCGGCTGTAATTTCAGGTAGCCCTCAAGCCAGAATTCCAAACAATCGTTTGTTGACAGTACTTTTGGATCACATTGTTGGACTCTGAAGGAAATTCGCTTTCATAAACTAATGTTGGCTTATGTTATGAATCGCCATGAAAGTTGTGGTTTTAGGAAGAAAAGTGCCAATTTTGTGTTTCTTGTCCCTTTTTTTCTTTAGCCTATCGTGCTTCTTAGTATGAGTTAAAAGGGCCAGAAATACAAAACACAAAAGTTTCTGTGCTTATCTCTAGGTATTGTGATGTGTAGTGGCTCAAAGCATGTCCTTTACATGCGGTTATCGGAAGAAAAGGTGGCAACTCGATTGATGTGCGTTTTACTTGACAAAACGAAATGAGCACTGTTCTGTGCCTCCAATGTAGAACCAACATCCGACCATTTTGCTGTTGTGTTCATATTTCTTCATGAATAGTAAGTACATAAGCACTGAGAGGGAACAGTAATGGACAAAGGAAAATGTCTGCCCAAAACCAAGGATCTTTATTTTCACTAAGGCTAACACTACAAGTGGTCGCTTATCCCTACTCAAAAGAATCTGTCCAGAACTTGTGACGCCATGAGGGGACTGCTCGAATCATGACTGACTTTAAAGTTGCTGCTCTTCGCCTTGTTGACACACAAATGTGCAAATGACTCGGCACACTTCGTCACATTGTGAATATTGCAAAGCATACCAACATAACAACCCTATGTACAAACATGGTGGGGCATCGCATGCTGTTGACGTCACAACATTTGGTTTAGAGGATTATCCGTTTCTGTTTTTCAACACTGATTGGTTAACAGATGTAGAATATTTGATTGTCATTTACATACTATCAACATTGAACATTGACGCAGGTGGAATTTGCGTTTCAAAGTTATCTTTAGCTTGTCTACATGCTTCAAAATGCGGCTGATTTTTTAAAAATTTTTGGAATGTTTATCTTCAAGAAATCTCATTTTGTAATTTCTTCGTAATTTATTCATTATTTACTGATGTCCTAGGGGTTCTCCGTTTGGTATGATGGCTTTTGAATACTACCGTATTGTGGTGCTGTAAACTATTCGTAATAAAATAGTTGTCCTTTCTCAGTCACGTGATATTCTCTATAATAGTTGTTCTCATCGGCTGATTGTATCCATTCGACTATATCGCAGGTGCAGGCCAAACCGTACGCTTAATGAACCATCTTAAAAGGGCTCCGATGTCATGGTTAGAGGGCGCGGTTTGATATTGGAACACTAAATGGGTATTTCACATCCTTCTATTAAAAAGTGATGACGCAAGTGGTCGATCGGGCTCGATCTCGGGCCGTGCCTAACCTGTTTGCAGAATGGTTCACCACTAATCATAAAATGACGTCATTGAGTCAAAATTTGTGACTATGACTTATGATATGATTCGTCGTTGATATTTTTATCCCACACAGGGAAGTTCCTTTAAATGCCCATTTCTCACAATCTGAACATTTTTGATGGACTTTTAGTGCAGCTTGTTTTAGCTGAGATTCTGGCTAGGTTGTTTGTAACCTGGCTCAACAATTACGTTGATTAGTCATGACATGTAATTTTATCCACCGATCATGGTCTCAACGGATCACAAACTGGCTTTCCCATATCGAAATTACTTCTTCTCACATGAGTAAGAAACATGTTACATGTTTGGCACATTTCGTTGCAGAACGAGTGGTCTATGTCATAAGTTACCTTGTTCGAGGGATCACGAATTTATCTCAGTTCTTATGCTCATGATTGCACGTGCACATGTATCGCCAGTCAGAAGACCATCGTCAAAAATACAGCGAGGTATCAATGTGTGTTCAGCGCCGCCAGATCTAGAAATTGCATACTGTCCGGGTAGTTCTGCTCGTCACCTCGCCATGAAAAGTGTATCCAACATGTAGAGTCGGTGGGGGTGCATGCAAAATCTGGGAGTCAAGGGACACTTACCGTGCGTAAATCGCCTTGTGACTGTGGCATGCGCCCACCCAGCCTTTAATATAGGGGACTCGAGTTTCTGGCCATGTGTACATTTTGCTGATAAAAAAGTGGGAGGGCTAAAAAGGGTCACCACATTCAGAACTGTGAACTTTGCGTCTGCGCCTTTTTAGTGGAATATTGCCCAGTTTTCTCGGACATTTTGTTTCTCTGAAGTGGACCTTTTTGCCCACTTCGCCAAATGGGGGGGGCTCTTTTGAGCCCCATGAACAACTCTGCCTGCGCGCATGCTATGGGACGCACACATTGACTCGATCCTCTCTCTCTCTCCCAGCTTATGCCCTGTCAGAAGGGTGAACACTTAAAAAATATCACGATAAGTATCCTACACCGACAGCCTAAGCGGTGGAGACTGGGGAACTCGACCACCGGGTTTGCGTAACTCAGAATCTGCAGATTAAGATCAAAGACACAATGCTGTTGTGGTTGAGACCAGGCTGCTGGGGTTATCGTTCTCTAGATAATGAAACCCATTATCGTCACATTGGGTGCGAAAATTTTAAGGTTGTTGTTTGTAAGTAGCAAATTTGATTAGTAAGCGAGCAGCACAAGTCATTAGAGGTTGAGTTTTGAAAATTAGACACGAAATTTGAATTTTACAGTCTAAAACGTTTTTTAGTGTTGCAGTTATATGCTCCTCATTACTTCTGCTGGTTATGCAACATAAATGAATCAATTAGCAACCACCAGGCAGCAGTTGGATTTTGAGGTAAGCCAAGTGTCACCGTGCAATTCTTGGCATGCTAGTCTATGGTGAACCATGAAGACCATTTGATTGGTTAAAGATGACGACTTCCGCATCACAAAAAAATCTGTTGCATTCCTCCATTCCCCAGATGAACCGACATAGGCCTACAACCGTTTACGTGGTGTGTCATATGTGAACCAAGAGACCCCATTGCGAAACATTCAACGGTGACTCCAGAACGTTAAAATCCACCATACCTGGACGAGCGGCTATGGTGATGGGAATCAACTAATCACCAATTTGTTCCTCACTACCGATCGATAGTAGGCCTAAGTCTCAGGGTGTCTAGCCTATTCGGAACTCGGCATAGTTAGTATCTTTACTGTAACCCGGGCTTGTATTCAGAACATGAGGCCTACACACGTTAAATGTATTATAGAACACAGTACATGTATATCCCTGCGAATATTTTCTTTTCAATTCAGTCGGAAATCTGGCTGGCAAAAAAAGGAAACGATGGTTACAAATGTGGACCTCAATCAACTTACTGTGAACAAGAAATCATAATTGCTTTCTGTAGCGGTTTTAGAAACCCACAATGAGAAACAATGAATCAATAGTTCTTGGAAGTGTTACTCAGACTGTTGTGTTTGCACGGTGGTTATCGGAAACTTGGCTTTAACAGTTTTCTCAGTGCGCTCATCACATTGTTTTATTCAGCACGAGAGCACCATTAGAGAACGCTGGCCTATAAGTTATTCACGGACGAGATTCGATTTAACTCGTGTACAGGTAGGTGAGTTTCTCCGAACATCAAATGAACTTAGAGGGTTACTTTTCACCACATCACGGAAATAATACCACGTAGTGACTTATACTTTCATGAATTCCCCACAATGCATTGCTCTGTCTGCTACAATCTCCATGTTTAGTTGTCCACATCCGTCTTCTAATCGCGTTCGACATATTGCAGTGTAAACGAGATTCCAACTACTAATAATACACTAATAAAACACGCCGATAGCAGGACCACAAACAAGAGCGACTATTACATTATTAAAACTTGGCCATTTATTTTCACACATCAATAAAAATATTGCCATTAAAAGGAACAGTTTAGAGGGATTAGATGACGGTCTTGTCCGCCATAATAAGTATTGAACTGACTGAAACAATTTTCCAGCTCATGCTTCTAAAATGCTTTGAATAATACATGTACATCATACATTTCGAGCTGAGCCTGCTAATAGGTGGCGCGAGAAGCAACGAAAAGTAATAAAAGTAGCAATCCGTTCCCGTCTACATCAAGACATTTTCTGCTGTCACGTATACGAGTACCGAATCATTAGTAAATCGATCTAGCACCTGAGCTGATGAAATGTACATGTATTCACGTGCTGCGCATTATATAACTATCATATACATTGTACGTGTAGTTAATACCTTATTTTTCATTTTGTTAAAATGTTAAGCAAAAAATGACCGATAACGGAGAAAAATTAAAGCAATTTAAAATGTTTGTTGATAGACATAGGATGGGTGACCAATTCCACAACGTAATGAACTGAACACGCCCTCAGTTGGGAGTAAAAAGAAACATTTACGAAAATAGACCAAAGGTGTAGGCCTAAATTTGGAAAACTAAATCCGTCCATACAGTTTTTCCAGTGTCACGGCGAATATACATTTAATCCTTAATCATTTTAACTTTTCCTTTCAACCTTTTACAAAATAAGTGGCTCCCGCAACGAGTGTACCTTCATGGAGATTGTCGCGGGAATTTTCCATTTGAGCGAGGGATAATATGATGAAGCGTCCGGTTGTATATCAGGAACTAAAAAAGCACCCGTGTGTGGTACCCAACACGTTGTCTACTGAATATACGGAAAACATTGGCAAAGCGCACATTGGAATTCAAAACTACAATGTAAGTGAGTACTTGAGTAAAAAATTTTGGCGAACTCACAGCAGGACACCCTGCTTACTTCGTGAATTAACAAACGTTGCCAATTTTAAAACTGTATTTCTCCCTGTTCAACTGGTTAAAAGCGAAAACTGAAGTACACTTGAGTCTTCTGCTCACTTTAAATGGTCCTTCCCGATTCAGGGTTCTGTTTTCGTTATCAGAACAGAGAAACATCGACAACTCACGGAAGCATTTCGTTAGAGTGTAATGGGATTTGCCGACTCTAAAGTTACTGGATTGTACACATCGCGTGTGACTTGTGTAGGCAACGGAAGTAGAATCCGATCATAGCAAGGCATACATGTGGGGTCAATTTTATGAAATTGAGGCCTTCGAATTGTGTTTCTTATTCAGCTTCACAGGGCGAAATACACCTTGAACTACATGTAATCTCAACCATTGTTCACACTAGCTTGTCAATAATTACAACTATTGTTTAAACTCTGCTGATTACAAGTATCATTAGGCCTGTTTAGTTTTAGCAAGCCATTCTAATTGTTTGTCGATCAACTATTGCTGAATTCTTGTGTGCACCATAACACGCGCCGCTATTCCTTTCGTTGGCTGCCATCATACCAAGTCCATATCCGACACCATAGACTTCACCCTCCGCCGTTGCTCGCACGCTTGAAAGTCACGTTTGAGTTGGTCGGCGAGGACCTTATCTGTCGGGACAACGACTTTAGCTGTCCTTGTTGAACTAGAATGCTGAACTGGAAAGTTGTTCGTGGCTCTCCCTGTGTAGCTAGTGAGATGAGGTGGTCTTTCACTGGCGTTAGTGGCCACAGTCTGCCACTGGCTTTCGACAGTTCTAAATCGTTGGTCGGAATCCATGGAAACGGATAAACTATCAAGGCAGCCTGAAATAAACACAGAGGATGAGACTGATGTATGGTTTAATCACCGTGGAGATACCTTCTGTTTCCATCACTATTGCGTAACTGGATAATTAAAGAGAGATGTCTCGAAGTTGGTTAAACACCTTGCTTTACCGAGACACCCCGTCGGAAAATTGGCAAAAGCTTACATGTACATGTAGGCGAAGGTTTAATTGGGAATATAATTGAGCCTTTATAAACCAGCGTGTTGATGTGGAACATGCAAGAATTATTAGACATCTTACACGACATATAACTGTGTCATCACTTGAACGTAGCAGCAGCAGCACCACTACCACCACCAACACCATCACCACCATCAGTAGTTGCTCAGTAACCGAACAGTAACACTAGCAGCAGTAGCTGCAAACGTAGTGGTTGGAGTGGTGGAAAACAAGTCAAAAACATTTAACTCCGGAAATGGATTGTTCGTAACGCATTGGTGTCGTTTTCTTGCACATTACGAAAATATTACCTTAAAAGGCATGTTCAAGGTTAAATGTTCATTTGGTTCAGTTTACATTTAGCTGGCCAAAATGGGAACATTGAATTAGTGTTAAGGTGCCAGCTACACAGGTTGGAATGCAACTTATACGCCAAATCGCACGAGTTCTCGTGGTAAGAAGGCAGACACGTTGCGACTGGGTAATTGGAAAGCACGAAATCAAACGCCTGGCGACCATTCGCGACGTGATTTCTTTCAGACAGTGGAACACACTTCCACTCTGCCTCCTGGTTTTTTGTCTTAACTGCAATAATTACGTGTTTCGGGTTGACTATCTGTATATGCTAAGAGAAGAGCGCATATCAATGTTTTTTTGCTTGATTTGAATACCTCGAATCTTAACGTTTTGAACAGTTAAAGTTTTCTTTATCAACTTTTACGAAATTCATTCGCGTTTGCTTAGAAAGAAGAAAAAATTGGTCACCGACGAATTTGCCTCAAACACCGTTACATATAAGTGAACGCCAAGTTGAAAGTCGCTCACGATCGCTTCGTAATTAACATAGACGTTCATGTTACGCAATTGGTTCTCTACATGTACAAAGTACATGTATTATTTTTTACTTGAATAGATTATGACAGGAACGGTTTATTTAATGAATTCAAATTTACCATTTTACCAAAAACTAAGGCACACATGCCTGCACTTGTGTTTAAGCCTTTTTGATGTCAAGTGCATATATGACGCCCTTGTCAAATTTGATGACGCGCGCTATTAATTGGCGTCTCAGTAACCAAACATTGACGCAAAATGAACGTTTTTGTAAGACTCGGAATGCAACGACTCTTTTGCGCCATTGTGGCAAACTCTGCCGTACATGGCCCTAACCTAGAGATTACAGAGTTGGAAAAATACTGTAGTAATGCCAATAACAGAACTTTAACTGTCACGTGGTTGAATAATGGCCACACCACTGATATTACCGTCTCTTCATCTTCTTCGAGTCATTTGTAAAAATCTTTAAAATGCGATTGGACTTTTTGTTCAGGCGGTTACAGAGCAAATGTATGTATGTAACCTTCTACGGAGATCTACGTAGCAAGGGTAATCACTCATCGAAATCTTCTTAAGATGGCGTAAGAATCGATGTGGCCGTCAAGATCCCGGTATGGATTCCTGCGCGAATATAGCGGCGTGCTAAATAATGTACCTGTTAGTGGTGAGATGCCTTCTGCACTTGACTGAGTGGTTTCAGGCCAAATACAGATATAAAGCAACTTTAATGGATTTTTTGGTAACGGTAGACTTGCTTGACTCACGAAGTGACAAACTCCCTTGTGATTTTGTGAATGTAATACAAATTGTCGATTTCTTCAATTGTGACCGAAGAAATTTATTTGAAATAGAGCAGTACATGTAGACAACTAATGAACACTTTCCGAAAGATAACGTAAGTTATCCTTCCGTTCCATGTGATCAAAGTCGCTTAATCAGAGAGTATGCGCAGTGAACTCCGTATAAATGCGTAGCGTGAATGAAATTCCACCTCTATGAGTGATCATTTTTGTCTTACGAGGCTTTCGATTTTTTTGTATATTATCTATATGGTATACAAGCAAATGTGCTCGATCAACGAATTATGGAGCGCCGACTCAGATGTCTGAAATGGAGACTTTCAACACGGTCTACAATGGATGTTGGAGACTCGTATTTAATTTCATTTGAAACAGGTGTATGACGATGTAGCTCAGTTCAATACAGTACGTTTAATGACCGCAGACGTTACAAAGATCCCCGAGAAAATTAAACTCACTGTGTGCTAAAACTACGTGTAGGGCTTATCGCCGGCCTTTAATAGCACGGTTAGTCTTTTTGTCAACATTCTACACTTTTCTTATCCTAAAGACTTTGACAAAATACATGTCTCTAATTATTATCACAAAAACCGCCCTCTATGATGTTGTGATAAAGGTGAAGGTGACTTTATTCCCGGCAACACCATCAGTGTTTCCGGCAAACTGCACCTTTAAACAGCAAACCCGATTCCATTCTTTCCAAATGCATTTTTCACGCATTAATTGGATATTTTCGCACCAACACCTTCTTGGCCCCCAGAAAACCACTCACTTCCTGTAATAATATGGAAGCTTCGTTGGTACATCCGGGTGACTAAGTGCTTCTAACCACCGCAAAATTTGGAAAAAATACAGTAGCCAAAACTTTCCTAGAAAAGCAGTATGATCTCCGTAAGAAAGAACAAATACCGCTGACGCATCGATTTTGAAAATCTTGCACCGACGGAAATGAGAAAAAGTATCACAAACGGCATCATGGTTTAACTCACCATTTAAGACCCTGAGTAATAAAACCGGTTCACAATAATAACAATAATAACAGTAAGCCAATCTGGGACCACGGGTTATTTACAGGAGCATGGTTCACAATTTTCTTATTATTCGTTCGGGCGTCGTTCCGGTTTCTCAAACACTTTATTATTTTGAACTTATTATGCGAGCAAATAAATTGTATGCGGAAGACAAAATTATAGTATCCAAGAAGACAATAACGCGCTCCCCGTGACTGGTGCGCTATAGGGCCCTTTGATAAACCAATCTTTTGAACTGGTTATTATAAGTAATAATTTTGGGAAAATACAGACCTCGGAAAATCGTGACCGTTTCTGTAGTTTAATATTGCAAGCTTACGTCATCGACCACAAACACATTGAAACGGATCTTCATAAAAACTTGGTGTTTTCAGTTCAAGTGAGTTATCCAAGATGACGTTCCGCTCACTTATCCCGCTGAATTCACAATATTTAACAAAATATATAATTCATTAATGCAATCTTTCTGTGTAGAATTATTGGTTTCCGGACAAGTCCTCACCTATATTCCAGGGACACTCACGTCCATGATGACTTCTAGGGGCATATCAGCTCTGCTTCACAGCGGTCGTGTTCCTGGTAGAAGTACTGTAATTTCGTGATTTACTCAAGAACCCATTGTCAGCAACAATCGACTATAGTAGTCTCTCTACAGAAGCCGTCGTTCTTCACACATCGAATCGTTCAGTGATCAATGAGGTACCTGCGCTTTGTCTCGCGTAAATTAACTTCTCGTTTCCATCGTTACAGACTGAAGACTGACGTTCACGCGTTCGCGGAGGAAAACCAAAAGCGGCACCAATAATACTGGCCATTGCCTGTAGCCACGTGATAATCTATAAATTAGTGCTCTGGTGGATCGTGAAACTTTATTCGAACTACAGTTACTTTGAAGTGTTAAGAAAAATATTAAACCTGGCCTATTTAAATTTTTAAACTGTGCCTCATTTTTCTAAAAATTCATAAGACTATCTATAATGATAACAAATCCGAAACGTAATGTTTGTATATAGTCAGTGAAATATAACAAATTGCGGGTTCTGAAATAGCGGTTGTTTTATTGGGAAAATACGCGCATTTTCTACGTAAAGTAAACAAACCCGCGAGCTGCATGCTCGCGGTAGAGCCCGTGACACCATAGCTCCGAGCGGCGTATCAAATCTCGGAAAAATCGATAAGAAATTACGAGTGAGACGTTATAAGGGAGTTGTTATTAGACACTCGTCAAAATACTGATCAATACATAAAGCCAGAATGGAGGAAAGTTGTTCGATTCCAGAGTGTCAAACACACGAGTTTGAATTAATACTGGTAAACACAATAGGAGGAAACTAGCGTTTAACTTTGTGAAGACGGAAACAATATGATCCAAAATTTGCATAAACGTATTTAGTAGACTACCGTACTCGTTTGTACTCTAGGTAATCAGGTCACCTGCGTGCAACTTTGCGAGGCATTACCAGCAACATAAGATATATCCTTAATGGTAATAAAACATCGAGTTAACCCGGAGGGCGGTTCATTAACGAAAAAATTAAACAATTCATTTAATAGCAATAGCAACCTGTAGATTTATACACACGTCCGCCATGTTGACATCTTCTACTTTAACATCCTGCATGTGTTTCACAAGTTGTCTAGTTTGGTGGACATGTACACGACAATGTTTTTTTATATTGACACGTGTTCAAAATACCTGTTGACGTAAGACTGAGTCAGCGATCATTCCAAATGGAAAATATATACGCACGTAAATACACGCGTAATATATAAATATATCGCCACAGTAAAAAAGATTATAACACGTGGAACACGATGAGCCTAAGGGATATAGCTTTGGTCTCGATCATACTTTCTGAAGAAACTTAATATAAACTTGCGTCATTATAGAAAGCATTCCACAGAACCTAAGCAATCACACTGTGCACTCTGTGCGTCTACATTGTGTTCAGGAGATATTGGACTGACCGCAAATGCCTCGCCGGAGAAAATTTGCATGTAAACGTCCTGTAATAAGTTTTATAGCACAGGTCCAGTCACGTGTTTGTTTACTCAAGCTGAACAAACTGAAAAAACACCATTAATTCAACACGGAGATATTTGAAGACAGAAACACGGAGACTCCCAGCTTACCTCTTGCGCAAATCACAGCAAACTGCATTGCTTGCTATAATGAGTTTTGCATAGCAATCAAGACTTCTCAAGATCTCGTGCACATCGTTTGAACTGAAATCAAGTATTCAGTCATTTGAGGGACATCTAAATATTTAATCATGCTATCATTTCTTAAAGGAAACTTCACGAAACGTCCATGCATTACCAATCGCAACTTGCATGATATATTTATGAAGTTGGGTGCTGATGACAGTTAAGTTAAGCACATTGGCATGCGACTAAACTTACGGCATAAGTTAAAAAAGTTGCCCCGGAGACGCTAACAACGGCTGATTATTGGGGAACGGGCAGCCAGTAGGCTGCATGACTTTTTGAGGGAAAAAGTGGCTTGAAAATAGAGCATTCCCTAGGACCCGGCACAGCCTCACGCAGCAACTGTAGTGGGTTTATATTGTTCGTAAGGGCGGGGAGGTGATATAGTTTATTTCGAACTTGAATATCAAACTACAAGTTGGCAGACATTCAATATTGCAGCGACACATGAACCAGTAAACATTGCTTCGAGGGAATGCAATAATTAAGAGTTAGAGAATTGACTTTGGACTGGTCTAGGATGTACATACAGGTGTATGGATGAGTTCCCTGCTTTCAATCCCAAACGAGAGTTTGTTGAAGTCTTATGCTTCCGTGGCAAATCTAACATGCCTGTGACAGGGTTTTGAAAATAGTAAGTAATCACGTTTCATGTGAGAATAGGAAGAAAAACAAATCCATGGAAAATCCGGATGACATCAGTAATTCTTCATTCCAGAACCGACACATAACTTTAAAATCCACGGTTTGACCACAGGCTCAAGTTCATGGTCAAACGTAGATAGACTACGTACGCGCTTCAAATGAGCTGACAAACACTGTGATTTCAGCCAGATCAAAATTTAAAGCGCCTCACACAGACATTATCCCGCAGAAACTATTGGTACCATGCTGAATAACTTACCAAAAAAAAAAAAATAAAAAAATAAAAAAACAGTGCAGGTGGTCTGATGTCATTTGCGGTGCATCAGACGTGCGCAGGCCTCATGGTTGGGCCCATTGCACAAAACACCTGAGCAAAGGCACGAGACCCCAATTATGGCTCCTCGTGAAGAAAGTTTTCAAGTCTGCCAGTCTCCTTTAGGAAAACGGGCAGACGTTTCCATTTGTTGCCATGCACTATATGTTGTAGACATGTAACAATGCCATCCAGTAGGTTGCTCCTTAGCCTATAAAAAGCTGGGCAAGACTAATAACCTATTAAGGGACCATGACTCTGGAGGAGGGTCTCCTCATTTTACTAGAAATAAAACCGAAAATATTTTTCACACTTCCTATTGTGCGAACTCATGATAAGTGGCTATCAGTACATGTACGTACATTGTTTGTGCACAAGAGTTTCTGGTCCAACTTTGTGAACCTTGATTATTGCTACAAACTCGAATAGGAGCTCGAGATTTCGAGTAAAAACTCGAAATAATTCGAATTCAGCCTTTATCTCTCAACCTCTGTCAAAGCGCCAGGATCATCAAGTGAGTCCGCGTATAGTGAAGCAAAATGTGCTTGAGCTCTCACCTGTCATCACCCTGAAGTTTGAAGCTTCTCTTAAACCTCGAACTATTCATAGCGGTGTTTGTAACGGGAAAGTATCTACCTATGTAATAAACCTATAAAGTGTTGAAACACGATATTGTTCGCAACATTTTAAGCTGGTGTGCTAAGAACACCACGTAGTCCGACGTCTCGGGTTTTATGGTCGATGACATTCAGTCAACTAAGGATGGGAACCAAAGCGACCCTTTTTGGTGGACTTTAGAAGGGTCTGCCATAAAAGTAATCATTCGCATATAATTCACAAACCCAAACAATGTGGCACAACTGGTAATCTCAGCATTTTCATCTGCTAATGACGCCATATGCAGTGGCGGATTGAGAGAGGGGGACCAAGGGGGTCATGACCCTCCTTTATTTCTACATATTCCATTTGACTGTTCGAGGGTGCCAATGTCTGACCGCCAAAATCCTCGCTAATACTCTTCCCCCCAACTCAAATCCTGGGTCCGCCCCTGATATGTTACGCTGTTGTCAAAAATTTCCAGTCTATACTGACAGACCCAGTCAGAGAGAGAGTTGGCTCATGTCTTCTTACCCCAAGATGGCCAAGGTAATCATGGGCGACGCACCATATATGGGGCTGCGGGGCTATGGCCCCCCCGTTATTTCAGTCCTCCGCCACCCATGGTCACATAGGCAGCGCAAATAGAGGGGATGGGGCTATAGCTCCCACTTATTTCGGTGTTGCGTCCCCCATCGTTGCATATAATTATCAAAACACAAATTATCCCAACAAACGAAATTTTCCATGGCCACTCTTTCAAGGCCAAATGTTCGAATATACGTGTAAACTGGTAGTAATATTTGATGTAAGTGGCAATGTACATGTACAGAGCAGTATCAACGCGACGCTAGGCTTCATTTGGCAGCAAAACCACGTAACTCTGTGGTAAGACCTACATGTACATATACCATATGCTTGTATACCAGAATACCATTGTAGCAGTGAGTGGTATCTCAACACCGTCAATTGTATTCGGGCACTTAAGGAAGTGCAGTGGAGGACTGCCCGCTGCGTCTCGCAAAGATACATTGTACAGTCCCACAGCACCCCTCGAGACTTGTCTTGAAATGCTGAAATGACAGCCTCTTCACCAATAGCCAACGTCAACAGTCTTCGGAACCCTAAATCGCCCTCCATTTTGCATATACATGTACGCGCATATTGGTGCTCCTCGGTAGAAGATATCGGTAAACAAGAATTACTTTCATAACTAATAAATCGTTCTTTAGTACGTTGTTACCTTACAATGGGCAATTGTCAATGGCTGATCTAAGGAGTTGCTAACATTCCAAACTGAAAAAGCGGAACATCTGACATGAGAAGAGTTCAGTAACGCTAGGACCTAACCAAAAAGATTACACGACATGTTGCCGAGTACTTCTAACAAGAACACGTGATTTTGCCTAGATTTATCTGGCCGCGAGACCGCTATTGAATTCTACCATAGGACACATGATACCGCATGGGTAAAAGGTGCACCGCAATATCCAGACGTCATGGCGACGGCGATTTTTATTGTTAGTAGTAGTACCCGCGAGCAGCAGGGAAATAGGGATCAATGATGGATTTGTTGGGCATGCACACCTGCACAGTATTACACAACGGTGCCAGTATATCCATTACGTCGCATACATGTATGTGGCAAACTCTGAAGCTATGGCAGTGTGCAGTGCGAAGGTCCTATCAATGGCGGGGATATTGGTAACCATGGTCACCTACGATGCTTCATGGAGGTACAACAATTTTCGAAAGGAAATTTTTCCTTCAACCTTTTATAACAATACTCTGTTGCCCGTAGTGTGGGTGGAGGGGCGTTCGCTATTCACCCCTAAATCCGGATTAAGAGGGCAAGTGACCAAAGCACTGCCCAGTTCACGACATCCTCAGTATCGCGTGCGACCAGACTTCATGCAGCATGAACCTCCATCAATGTCATAGTTAATTAATACACAGCCGGTTTAGAAACGTTTATGCTGTCACTGTACTTTTAGTTGTCATGACGTCGGCAGAAAATTGTATGCTGATTATGATTGTACCTGGTGAACTGTCACTGCCTAAGCAGACTAAAATACAATTGTAGAGAAAATGTACTCGTGATTTGACAGGGACAGTGAACCCAATCAGCACATCCTCGTTCGTTGTTTTAGTCAGTTATCAGCTTTCAGTTTTCAGTTGGGCACTTATTTGATTTAGAAGAGAATAGAGTTACGTGATCGAGTGACACCAGGGGGCGCACCGGAGAACATTTGAGGACGTCACAGGCATTCATAAACAGAGCAAGGATAAATCGCTCTTGTGTACTTAAAATTACCTTCCAATTAGCATTATGATTGTCGAGTTGTATTCCATCGATCGGTTTCTTGTTGAATTAGATCAGCATTTAATTGCAGTCCTTTTCACTTCCCAGGCATGTGTAAATAAGCAAATTGTGAATAATCATTTATAAAAATACTGCACATCAACTTATCCCTCATTGAGCTAGTCACCTCTCATTGATTTGGAAATTAATGGAGTTCAGCAGATTGAGAGAGCATTAGCTGAGCCTGTCAATAGACATCTTATTAAATCCTGCCGTCAACAAATGTCGCAGAACGCTGTTGCACTCAGGGATGGTGTTAGGGCCTTTCCATGGGTTATTGCCACATCCGTGACAAATCTTTGACGCATTATGTTCGCTCAACTAACGTCAGCTTGTGCAATAAAACTGTTGTGGACAATTACGCCATGTTTTGTCTTGTCGCGGGAATAATAACGTGAAAATTTGTTGAAAAATATCCCATCGAAACAAATGATCCAAATAGCAGACTCAATGCAAGCTATAGGAGAAACAAGCCCTGTATAACCACACAGTACCTAGGAGTTTACATGTAACATATTGTGGAAAAAAGATTCAAACTTCGGAGACACATTGTTGCTGCTTACGTCTAGACCAATCTCTGGAATAGCAGACGAAATGAAATAGCAATAGCAGACGAAATACCGTACGCGCATAAATGAAAATGATCCCCCGAAGAATTGAGAAATCAAATAGAGAAGGGATATCAAAAACTGCTGGTAATATTACTGAAATTGGCGCGCATTTAAGTAAGCGATTGCTAATGCAACTTGTGTTAAAATCAGGGAATTGTATTCAGCATCCGACGGCATCTTGTTCAGCAATCTAACTAGTGTAACAGGGAAAGCCCCTACATCAGTATACATGGACCGTTGAGATTGCCATCAAGTTTTTCAAGGACAATAGTTTCCACCAAAACATGTGGTGTGTCTGTAATATACGCTAGGTTTTCAAAAATAAAACGGGAAAATGCCTCCTTTTACCAATATCAAGTACACACCTACATGTACAATGCCGCCAGTATTAGTTGGTGAAAGGAGAAGATTGTGACACTAGGGGGCGTGTTTGATTACTGACTGGATAGAAAATGTTTTTTAGTCAATACGCATATCTCGTGACAAAAAAACAAGTGAACGAGTATAATAAATCGTGTTAAGAAATTAATTCACCTTTGAGAAAATGTATACTTTGTAGGGGTTAAAGCTATCATAATTTAAGTTAATCGCACATAAGTACAACCTGGTTATCTTATGTTTTTTCCTAGTATTAGATGTATATCCTAAACGTAACTTAGCAATGACCTTGGGACGAGTCTAGTAATGTGCGCGCTGTGCAAGGGAAGGAGAGAAACACAAACACCATTGGTTAGGTTTTTACAAATACTCACATCCGGTTTGACAAGCTTGTAATTTGCTTTGTAAAATCGATAGCAGTTAACTTAACCTTTATCGTTAAATGCATTGCCGTTCTTGGAATTTTTAGTCAAACTACTTATTTTTAGTCTGATAATCTAGTAATTTGCATTGTAAAATCAATAACAGTCTATACAACGGCAAACACGCACTTTTTTCGAGAGCTCGCTAGGTGGAACTATTCCCGCCTTGTTGTCTGATGCCGTCTCTGTTCACGATCTACACGATTTCACCTCTAATGTTCTGGTGACGTGTTTTTTTTTTCTGTAAAAACCTCCGGTGTCCGTCCAAGATGGGACGTTCAGTTATAACTTATTACGTGGTGCTCTGCCTGATGAACAGCACACAGGAGTCAGCAGCGCCCTCTAGCTGCCGTAATGTGTGTGACGTATTTTCCCTCAATTGTCTTATTGCCGCTTTCTCGTCAGTAGCAGCCAAGCTGTCATGTCTTTGGAGATAAACAAAAACACTTATGAGTTTCAACTAGATTGCTGCCATTCCCAGTAATTTTTGGCTTAAAAGGAATTTTTGCAAACTCTAGTTTACTGCTTTAAATTATGTCTGGCATGTATGTTGCCAGTTCAAAGCTATTGTATAACTTATTTTACATCAACGATTCCTGAAACGTCCTCTTTTTCGGTAATTTTAGAAATTAAAGGATTTCATCAAATGACACTTATTAGGAAGAAGAAAGTAATAAAACTGTTAAATAGGAGTGATTTGCGACTTTCCAAAACTGTCCGACTGCGACAAGTTTGATCCTGATGAATGCCACTAAGAACAGCGGTGAAAATTCCGCACATCTTTAAAAATGCGTGTTTTCCTTTTAAGCAGATTATTCACGGCATGGTCGAAGCACTCTCCTGGCATAATGATTTGAAAACGAAACAAACAGGCCTACTGCACATAACAATCAATGTATCTATCTGCAGGCATGCCAGGAGACGAAAATTTTGCACTCACCGAGAACTCGTCCTACCTTACAGAATGTTTTTATCCCAGCATAGGCGCTAGAACAGCCAAACTGGGCTCATACTTTTACATGTGCTTTTGAGGTTTCAGTTCACATGCCACACGATTTGGTTAGGCGCTTTCCCAATCCCGTCAATAGATGGCGCTTGAGAAACAATGCGACAAAGTAGAACTGCAAAACTGAAACAGTTGTAACCGATAATACCCCGTTAGTCCAAAATGTCGTAAAGTGTAAACCCTTTCCTGAATTCGAGTTTTGAGAAACTCCGATAGAGTGTAAGATATTTATTTTTCCATTCTCCAGAATTGAAGAATGTGTACGTAACTCAACAGGGCTGAGTGATTGGGAGGACTGATTGATTTTAATCGATACTTTCGGAGAGAAAGGTAATTTTATAGAAATTAGGATTGCAGGCCATCGAAACCACTGGCTTTTCTGTAGCAGACAAACGCTGCAGCTGAGCCAAATATCACGCTTTTAAATATCACAGTATGTTCAGAATATTCAATTAATAGAGACGATGACCTTGATTTCTGCAAATTTCTGGCAGACGAGAACGCGCATTGTCGATTCGTAATATAAACCCCAAAACACATCAGATTGTTTTTATATTTTCGGTCGAAGCTAATAAAAGCATATTCTACAAAAATAATCCCTAAAATGCGTTTTTGGTGGTAAAACTAAAGTTTCCTAAGTTTTGGACTTGACCTGACTGCAATAGTCAGAGACAAATCCGACAGTTTTCAAATAAAAAACGAACTTCTCGTTTAAAATTACGATGCAAAATGAATACAAGTGCACGCAGCACGTCTAGGTGCATTACCCGAACACCTTAGGCTATCTCTTGCAAGCTTAATACTTGATGTACATGTACATTTCACGAGCCAAATATTTGGGAATTTTTAAAAAATAATTATAAGAATATGCTGCCTGCGGATTCATACACTGCAGTATCACTTTAATGCATGGGTTTCATCCAGCGGTTCACATAAACATATAGGCACATCTGCCTTCTCCCCAAATATGAGCACATCTTCGACGTTGTATATGAAGGTTGCAAAATTATCAGCTACTGTAGCCTGTTAACGGATTGTTTCTTCAATGTTTAGACAAAACTACAATCAAAACTGACCCGGATTTGTTTAAGCGACGTGACATCGGGAAACCATCACACACTGTAGTGACAGTATCAAATCTTTGATTTTTAAAATACTTTTAGATATTCAAGATACAGTGCGTGCAAAACTAATGGAGATGAAACAGAAGCATCCTGAAACGAACGGTCACATGCACCTCACAAACATTTATACAGTATTGCATCTTTTTGCAGACAGCGTAAGTCGTATCCAAAAAAAAAACACTTTAGCCAGCTTGTAAACAGGGTATGAGACATAGATTTACAAAATGTATTTACCACTTGTTTACAAAATTCAATTTTTTATCTAAAATGAACCTTCGGCATTGGTAAACAATGCTGAACAGGTGTGCGTTGCATATTGACTTCCGCTCATCAACAACAGTAAAACCGCCTCTGTAAATTACATGCAACCCAAGACAAAGGCCAGGTGATTGACACAGACGGTCTTCAGACCATCGTTAGTAAGAATGAAAATACTGGTCTTTGATTAAGCCTTTTGAAACTATGTGATAACATAACCAGTACGAATAACGGTCATGTTAAAAATACAGACAAACAACACTGTGAATTAAGAGACAAAACATAGTTTTGTTGCTGTAACAGCTCAAAGCCGTTCTGTAAGACATTTAACATCTAATAATTTGTTTCTTGTTACTAAAGTTTTAGGTTCAAACTTTGTTCTAAAATCAAGCACAAGAAACCTGAAAACGAAAAAATCACAGGTAAGCACACATTCGAACGACTGAGGGTGTCCCTCTGATTTGTTCCCTATAGCCCTCATAACCAGAGGTCTCATCCTCACCATCGCCACAACCCCACTGTCACCCTCATCTTCACGGCATCACACATACAACTTCAACTTCAATCTCACCAAAGTCTCATCTTCATCTCACTCTCACCTCTCCTATACCGTATCCTCACTCTTCACCCTCACCATTATCCTCACGGCTTCATCCTTAAGGCTTCACCCTCACCCTCACCGTCTCCCTCTCACCGCCTAACTGACAGCCTCCCTTCGTCCTCACCATCAATCTTTTCGTATCTCCACAACTATTTCTTCGCCCTCACAGATGCACCCTAATGGCCTCATCCACACCCTCACCCTACCTTCCTAATTTCACGGCCTCACCCACACCCTCACACTGCCTTTCTCCTCTCGGAATCATCCACACCCCCACCCTGCCTTCCTCCTCAAGGCCTCATCCACACCCGTACCCTGCCTTCCTCCTCAGGGCCTCACCCACACCCGTACCCTGCCTTCCTCCTCAAGGCCTCACCCACACCCGCACCCTGCCTTTCTCCTCATGTCCACATTCACACTCTCATCCTCACACCGTTACCGTCATTGAAACTAACACGCCCTAGTTGAATGGCACAACTAATTCCAACAGCACTGTTCGTGTAAAAGATTCAAAGATTCATAAAAAGTGTTAATCGTGCTTTTACTACAGAGTCACGTGATCATTGCGGCCGAAATAACGCATGGCTGTGATACTTCCTCCACCATTTCGGTCAGGTGGCCCCATTGATCCGTTTACGGCGTAGCGCTCACACGCGTCTTCGCCAGAAACCTTGATTTGTACGTGAGCAGAACATTTTACCTACTGGTTTCTTGACCAACACGGCAGTGAGAAACTGGGAAGAAAAGTCTCGCTAGCAGCTTTGTGACCACATGGCAGATCATTTCCTTTTGTCTCAGTGCCACCAACGATTCTTGATTTGCAGGTACTGTCACGTGTCGTGTTGCTGTACGCTGAAACGTACACGCGTCGAGCACATATACACACACACACATATACAATGAAACTTGGCTTACCTCGAAATCCAACTGCTGCATGGTAGTTGTGGTAACTGGCCTGGTTATGATGCACACGTAGCAAAATTAATGAGGAACGTGTATCTGCAACATTAAACAAACGTTTTATGTTGTAAATGTCACAATTCTTGTCCAATCTGCAAAATTAATAAAAATGTGTTTTTCACAAACTGTTCTAATATGCTACTCACAATTTTTCAAAACTAGGCGATTTATCTAACTGCAATGGCACGGAGTCTTGGATCTGAACCGGCAGATTCTGAGGTGCGAAAACCGGTCGAGTTGCTCAATCTCGACCGGTTATGGTGACAATATAGGATTCTTTTAACACATTATCAAAAACATTAGCTTTGAAGCCTGATAGTAAGTAAGTAAGTAAGTAAGTAATTTTTATTATAGTGACATGTGTTCAAATGAATTTAAACAATGAATACGTTACAAAGACTAGGAACACCCAGCCCTCCACCGGGCTTATAAGTCACTTTAGATACATGATACAAAAAAGAAAAGACAAGTGTACACGCAATGCAAGAGGACCAGAAAGAGAAGGCCGAGATAAAAGTGATCATAAATAAATATAATTTTCCTTAATTCAAAAATATTTTTGATGAAAACTGAAGTTTATCTAATAACATATTTTTGCATGATTGTAATTAATTTACTTTCACAGCTTTCTGCACGGAATCGTGGATACTTAATCTCAACTTGACAGTAAAAGGTGTTTCTGGCATCTAAGAAAAACGGACACTCAAACAGAAAATGTAGTT
>NMRA01000785.1:61476-146572 GCA_002633005.1 Phoronis australis
AATATGCTACTCACAGTTTTTCAAAACTAGGCGATTTTTCTAACTGCAATGGCACGGAGTCTTGGATCTGAACCGGCAGATTCTGAGGTGCGAAAACCGGTCGAGTTGCTCAATCTCGACCGGTTATGGTGACAATATAGGATTCTTTTAACACATTATTACAAACATTTGAAGCCTTGTAGTAAGTAAGTAAGTAAGTAAGTAATTTTTATTATAGTGACATGTGTTCAAATGAATTTAAACAATGAATACGTTACAAACACTAGGAACACCCAGCCCTCCACGGGACTTATAAGTCACTTTAGATACATGGTACAAAAAAGAAAAGACAAGTGTACGCGCATTGCAAGAGGACCAGAAAGAGAAGGCCGAGATAAAAGTGATCATAAATAAATATAATTTTTCCTTACTTCAAAAATATTTTTGATGAAAACTGAAGTTTTTCTAATAACATATTTTTGCATGATTGTAATTAATTTACTTTCACAGCTTTCTGCGCGGAATCGTGGATACAGCTGTACTTAATCTCAACTTGACAGTAAAAGGTGTTTCTGGCATCTAAGAAAAACGGACACTCAAACAGAAAATGTAGTTCAGTTTCGACCTGACCAGTGTGACAAAGACCGCAAATTCTGTCATCAAAATTTAGAGAACGAAAACGCCCAACCTTAACCAATAGCTATAGGGTTCCGGTTTTAATTTGAGCAAGAATTGACCTACTAGGCCGAGTTAAGTCTAAATGCACGTAAGGCTCAACTTCAAAGACATTCTTCATCAAAACATAGGTTCTTAATTTTGGTTTCGAACGGCTTTCAAACAACCACCTATTACAGGCTAAATCCTGCAAAATATTCTTACAGTGAGACAGATTAACTGAACGTAAGTCATGAAAACAATCCGAAATCCCTAATTCTTCAAAAATGCTCAAGATTTCAGACGACCAATTATTAGTACAAGTAGTGTAGTCCCACCATAAGAGAGGCTCTGACAAAACAAGTCACGCAAATGTCCCAGTCTTACCAACCTGTTCAGGATTAGCTTCTGTATTGTCATGAACATGCTACATGTATTCAAGCCATATTCGTAATATGTTTATTTGGAATTCTTCCTTGCTACAGAACGTCCCGCATAGTCTATAATTTTAAAGGAATATCATGACATTCCATGAAAGAACACTTATACATGTCAAGCCATTATAAATTTTACATGTACCAGTAAGTTTTGAAAAAAAAATCCGTATTTTCATTGAGAATACATCAGATAAGTGTTCAAGGCTTCACGTGATACGGAACACTGTTGGGAGAACGTAAATTTAAAGCGTAGAAATATAAGCTACGAAATATATTTCAAAAATCCGAAAGGTCTTCCTAGTCTTTTTAAATCAGTAAGACATACATGTAGGAGTAAGTAGTATTTAAATATTGATATTTATGAAAACCACAGACGCAACAGGGATTTCCAGGTGGTCCTTAATGTAGTCACGAATTTGTTCCTGGTTCTACGCTCTGTGATTGTAGCAAAAATACTTCGATGTTTGAAATGAAAAAAATGCAACATGGTAAACATATGGAGTAGCGCGAGGGCAACAAATACAGTCCTACGGCTTCATATGTTGTGCAAACACCGGTATAGGTCATTTGTAGATACTGTTAAAACTTCAAACCTTATCCCCTGATAAGATTACATGCCTTACATTTAAAGTACTGTTTTACATTGTCACTTTGAGATGTTTTTGCCGTAATGTCATTGCAGTCATCGTAAGATTTTCATAACTTTTACGCAACTGGTACCAGAAAACTTAGTGAATCTGCCGCTGCTCCCGGCCCCCTTACACGAGAAATTCATAAAACGTGGGAGGCGTCCGAAAAACTGGATTGTGAGCGGCAGTCTCATAAATTGGCGATTCGGAAAATGCTCTCGATTCAGATTAGTTGCCCTCTTCCCTCCCACATTATTGCCTGTGTGTACAGTAACTATTAGCTTGTTATAAATGATCACAAACACACCTGGCGATAATGTATGCTGGTTCCGGCTGACGGATTCTCTCACGTACCGGCTCGTACGTGAGTCAAATCACGTCTTGGAGTTTATTACGTATGTCGTCAGAATTTGGTTAGCTGGGAAACTCTAAAGACACATAATGTTGTCTGCTATTATGCAAACCTTATCGTATTAAATATCAACGGATTACCCATCAAACAATCGTGTGTACACACATAACGAGTGCGCTGAGAACGCAGACTATTTACAGATTGTTTCGAATTGTGAACGGTAGGTGGCAGTGCGTTAAATAGTTATTGGTAAGTAAACCGATTATAATTATTGACTTATTGACTTCATTGTCTGTGTATATAAGTGTTGGTAGATCAGTTTCTCCGTTGGGTTGGGACTGTGTTGGCAAACAAAGCTTAGACGAGGCAGAACAGATACGTTAGCCTGGTATGAACACATGCTTGTTTACTTGAGAAAGTGGGTGCATGAGTCCCTTGACAACTGAGGAGGGGGTGGGCGGGAGTGTTAATAACCCGCTGGTGAAGGCTTGTGAAACACCAGTATATTGCTGGTTCTTGGCATTGAGTTACCGACAACGTTCAGGAATAAATAAGCAGTGACCCACAGCTGTGGTACAACAGTATACTCAGAGCTATAGGTGTACTCAGTGAGTTGGTATTTCATCACCCCGTTTAGTGAATGATCCGTCAGGTCACGTCTATTGCACTTCTTGACACCTGTATTTAATCAGGGTATTTGTACACGCAGATGTCGCTTATTTCCCATACGCACGCGAACCACAAGGCTACTGGGTTCATGTGCTTGGAAGCACATGCGATCACGAATTACATTAGAAAATGGGTGATCCCTGAATTTAAGAATAATTCATAATAGATGAATAACTTAATTGTTGTTTTCTATTTGCCTTGAGGTGCTTCATGTACACTAAAGGCACAATAAAATCGCGCCATCAACTTCTGATTTAGCTAATTTACCAAAATCGGTCCCTTCCTCTGTGGTTACTTATGAATTAGAAACGGTGTGTGGGCTTGCGAAACACGTAGGCCACTACTAACCTAAATACGATCACTGTATTAAGACAGTTGTTTCAGGCATTGTGGGAACTTACTCAACTGCAGCTCGCCTTATAATTCATGAGGCTTTCATGGAAACCTCGCCCACATTGTTATATGAATGGCAACATAAAGCAAACACAAGCATAGCTGGAAGTTACGAAATATTTACACTTTAGTGACATCTATCGACTGACGAAAGTCACCCTGTGTTCTAAAATCATGGAAAGCTCAAAACGTCAAGACAAAAAAGAAATTTTCGACGGTGAATAAATGCAAAGAAAACCGGCGGAGGACCGGAAAGGAAGTGGAACTCGGGCAAAATCAGGGGGGATTTGGTTGGAGGTGATGACTGTACTGTTGATACACTAAAATAGTCTATTCTCGCTCTAACATTGTGTCGGCTGAGCGCGCCAACATAGCTCAAGATTTCGTAATCCTGGGTCTGGCTAAGTTTAAAGCTGAACCTGGTGTTTGATTTTTTATATACAAGATTGAGGAATTTGACTACACTCTGATACAGCGCCACCTAAACTGAAAATATGATGAACGACACACGTAAGTCGTTGTGTGTGGGCATCAATGCGCATGCTTGGTCGGAATTTTATCGATCACATCGCCACCACGTGCACACGCCTTGTGTACACTGTACTTTGGGCTTAGCCACCGGGATCGGGGTTCCTTTGATTTTGTTTACTTGTCGATCACTGCCCGTTTTAATGAATTGCAACTATTCAAGACAAAGGTGGTCGCCATGCTGCTTAAAAATAAACTAAAAGAGGTTTCCCAGAACTCAACCAATGGGAATAACTGAATGTTATGACGTCTTTCATGAGTGCTTAGTCCAGCCTCCCGTTCAGTAACGCTAGGACCTCGCTAAAAAGCAAGACTTCGCGAGATTACCTGAGATATAACCGTGTATTTTAAATGAGAACACGTGACCTTGACTAGACTTTGGCTAGGTCCTAGCGTAGGTCCTAACGTCTACTGAACGCACGCCAGGTTCGTACTTGATGACCAAAAGATTCGAGATTCCATCTCGAATATTTGTACATGTAGAAACTCAAGATTTCGACTATAATTCGAGATTTCCAGTTCAGAAGTGAACCTAAAGATTTTAATGATGGGGTCATCAAGTGCTATAATCCGTGTAATCCATAATTGTGCACACAATTACATACTTACTGGTTAGTTTCGTCCGACGAACGTAGCCTTCACGGGAATTTTGAATTTAACCAAATAATTAAAACACGGTGTAAGAGGAGATCTAGGATGTCTTTAAGGGGGCTCGCATGTCCGTGGGGGTTCTCGTGCCCCGCGCCTTTAAATCTTGTGTGCTTTCGAAGGGCAATTACGGGAGCGAATTAAGTTGTTTTGGACCAGAGATAATGGTTTATAGCCGCTTTAATTGTAGTAAGCGTGCGTGTTAGTGCTTGCGTTGGTATACCTGTCGGTGTGCACGCGCGACTGTTTGTGAGTTTAGAGTGAGGTTCTTCTAATAAAAACGAGGTTCGGTGGTATAAATGGTGCAAACGTGTTTCCGCCAGACGTGGTCTGAAACAGGAATTACGTGGGCACTGAAGTAAAGCTATATAAAATCCTGAGCCTTCATGATCCGTGTGTTTTTCACTGCCATGATTTTGCGAGGTCTTGGAGTTACTTGCTTTTCTTGCAGGAAATCACGACTACGGAACGCTCTCAAGCTTTCACTCAAGCCCGTGTGACATAAACGTTTAGGAAAGTAACTAAAGTCTTCAATAATGGATTATTTGCGTCTCTCTTGCATGCGCGCACCCAGANNNNCACCAACAGCAGCCCATCACCATCGCTTTATCTACACGTACTACTACGACTTACAGGTCGCTGCAGTTTCCTGGTAGTCACGTAGATGACTTTTGCCACTTGAAATCTCGCCATTACAACTGGTGCAAGTTCATATGATTCATGTATATATTATCTTTTTCAGTTTTGTCAAGGATGATAGCGAATTACAGAGAAGGCTTCAGACATCGACCAGTGGCAGTCCTAGGCGCAGTTCATATTCTCTATGGATCATTGGGTTTAATTTTCGGGATTGTTCACGGTGCTTTTTGTCGCTCGCCAACGGATAATGGCGGAACGTTATTGTGGCCCAACTTGATCATTATTGTTTCTGGTACGACGGGACTCCTGGCGGCGAAACGAAAATCTAAGTCTCACGTGATTCTTCACATGGTTCTTGCCGTAGTGTCCGCCATTTTGGCTTCGTCACTGTGCTTTATGGATATTTTTATGGCCGCATATCTCACTACATTTCCCGAAGAGAAGGAGGGCGTTTCTGAAGGAGAATGTAACGTCATGGCTGTCATAGTGACCGTTTCTACATTTTATGGATTTGAGGCACTTTTGTCGGTGATCTCCGCAAGCTTGTGCTGCAAAACAGTTTGCTGTGTTCCTGGCGTAAAGGTAGTCTACACCAGGCTTGACCAAAGGAGTGAACGTCAGAACGGTAACACTGAGGCGTCGGCCCTAGCACAGACAATAGTCTCCAACAATGACTATGCAATGATGAATTGCGAAGGAAAAGGTCGAGACATTACTACAAAACATTAGAACAGAGTTACTTCATTAGATTATTTTACATTGTAACTTATCAGTTCCATTACAGGTGAAGACGGTGCTTGTATTTATTTAAAGTTTGATTTTGACAATATTCATAATATGTATTTGTTTGTTTGCAATATAACTTTAAGGTACATGAAAGCGTGCCTTTGTTACCGTTGAAATAATGCAAGGTACTGCGATGCCGGCTACGTCTAGCGACCTCTATTGCACAAAGTTTCTTGTCCTCTTTCATCATCAGGTGAATAAATACAGAACGTACGGTTTATCTATCAACATTTGCTAGCATTTTACATGTAGAATTTTTGTTTGGACTTGTAAAAATTATTCGATTTTTGAACTGAAATTCCTGGCGTCCGAGAAGAGGGACGGAAAGAGGCGGGTTTGTTGGAAAGGGGGCATTTTTTATTTTGTTGTTAACGGATAAGTGGGCAACGCAAAAGTGACTTCTAGAGTAAAGCTGGAGGTGAATCTATGATTGTGGAACAATGACAACTTTGTGAGTTTTATTTTCGTGCTTGAACACAAGAGGTCAGTCTGTTATACGTGAACATATAATCGCATACAGTGAGTTATTTGAACTTTATAATAAATATCACGGCGGTTAATGGAGAGGAATGAGAAAAGGATCACAAAATTCGAGTTATCTTGCGCTTATTTTCACAGTTCGCGAAACAGCCTCTTATTGTAACGATGAGGAGAATTGCAAGTGATAACGAAATGTGTGTCCAGTGCAACTGCACTAAAACTACAGAAAGATTCTCTACAATGCACCTTTGTCTGGTAGAGGAATATTGGGTTGTTGATATTGGATGTCCCAAACGACGGATGGGGGCACTTCGTTTTATGATTAAAAAAAAACTACCTGTGACATACGACTTTGCAAGTTATAATGAAGCGCCAATTAATTATTGCTCGATAACGATTACTTCCTAAAGATATAGTTGTATAATCTGGGAGGGAAGTCGAATCTCGTGCGAGACAACCATGACGGAGAGCTGCATTCACTGATGGCCTCGTTTTGGCATCAACCTGCTTGGTGCTTACCTGGAATGTAATTTAATGAACGTTTTGAAGGCTTGTATGCACGTTTCCTGGATTCACCATACTTTTTACTTATTCACTGTGATCACTTAGTATATCAATTGACACTGTTTTGTTTGCGCGAGCAAGTCAAATTACGCATACCCGGATGTAACATACAGTTAATATTGGCTTGACAAACCAAAGTATGCTAAAGTATCATAAAGTTTACACTTAAGTTTGGCGTCGAATGTGAACACGTCCAGGTTCGACTGAACAATGCTATTTACTCCGTTCCGCGAATGGAGCTGAAATGTCACGGTGAATAAGTCGACTTGTCAAGGCAAAAAAGTATCTTTAATGTCTCTAGTTTATCTGATCACGGACCAGCAGTTGAATTAAATGACGACATTAGCAGCGGAAAAGTTTACATTTGATTTATTGAAGACGTTTTATTTGAAGGTCAAACACGAGCTTTTTAAAAATTGGTATAGTATTTCACTTAAAAGTGAAATACTATACCAAGTGCACATGTATTTTACTGCCTCATCTACATGTACTTTACCTACTTGTCCCGCTTTTATTCTATCATCCGACACACTTTGGAAATGGCTTTGATTCGCAAACTAAAAGGTGTAAAAATTATTTAATAGATCATATTTTGTTGATAATATAATTAGTTACAAGTTCACTTGCTAAGCCATGGTAGCACCAGGCTTTCATGCGATTCGTGTACATTTGGGTCTGCCTCCCCGGCGGAGTAGTCGTTTTACTTTCAGCTGCTACGTACATGTATGTCCGAATTGAAGAACTAGTGCGTGGCAATGATTAATGCAGGCGTGCAAAAGGGCGTCACAAGTTTTAATTAGCCCAAAATTAATGGTAAATTTTTGTTTGTCACTGAGCCTCGCATTATAATCATTGTCTGTGTAAGGAGACTGGTTAAACGTGTGACGAGCTTGAGTATTCACGTGAGATTTTCATTAAAAGTCGGACAAGACGGGCGACCAGCCTTCCGAACAGAGAACACGCAAACTGTAACAGTTGAAGGTTCAGAAAAAACAACAACTTGCTTTTCGTCAGAAATTAACTTAATAGTTAAAACACCAACTGTTAAAAATGGTTTCATTTGTTTGAGCTTGGAAAATGCACGTACTCATGCCCCAGTTTTGTGGTTAGACCAGGTTTTAAGCAAATTGTGGTATTTCAGCGGGCCTTGTCAATTGCTAGCTAACGCGATCCGGCATTTCAATCACTATGAACGAACGGTCAGTTGTACCAGTGCCCAAGCACTCGGCATTTGGAAATGCAAGGGAAAGTTGAGACCAGTTTTACGACACCTCGGGATAGCGTATGTCGCAAGTAACACAAGTTACCATTTCACTTTTCTTCACACTAGAAGACGGTCTAACAGCTACATGATTGTATACTGCCTGCTAGTTTGGCAACAATGCACTGTATCATTAAACAAAAAGAATAATTGCAGACAATCTGATACACGTTGTGTCAGGCGTGCGCAGGCCGCGCATGTGGGCCCATTGCACTGATTAGCTGGAACCGTTTTTATGCTTTATAGTTAAAGCCGTGCTGAGGAGCTAGACACGTGACTCGAGGGTTTAGTAGTGTGACCAAGTCGGACACGAACCCACGACCTCGAGTGAAGAAAGCGGCCATACATCACACTAATTCAAATTGCCTCCTAAGACTATCATTGGCCAACGGTAACCAATCACTAACAGCTTAAAAATTCCTTCGCAATGTACATTTACAAGTACGTGTATGTTCAATACGTATTTCTTTGAATTGGTTCTGGCTTATGGGCACTGACCGGCCGTTAACAAATGCGATGGCGTAGTATTATGGATGGATACCGCAAAGGGCAACACAGAGCTCGCTGAGCTCAACGGATACATTTACATGTATAAGCATTCTTTGAAGCCGGACAGTCCCTGCTGCCCTTCCTCTGTTTTGGCTGACGTTACACCGAGATGAATTTCTGATAGTGAGCCTCTTGAATTAACAAATGTTTTTGACATCTGATCGCAAAACGGGGAACTCAATCAAGTCCGGCTCGCCGTGAAGTTGTATTCCACCCCGTTTGAGAAGGGGGGGGGGGGGGTTTGTGGAAATTCCTGGTTCGTGTTGACTTACGTAAGGTGACTTTAGTTACCCTGCGTCTCGGTATACATCTTGTGGATCTCTATTGGACAATGAAGCCCCTCCGGCAGTGACAACACTGAGAAAGTGGTCACAGTACATTGTCAGGGTATTTATGGCATTCACTACACTGTCACGTGAACAAACGGGAACTATCAAACAACTGCACTTGAGCTTCTTCATCTAGTCAAACATCTAATTTTATTCTGAACTTAGGCGTAATCCGAAGTAACCCCGGGTAGCTGTAAATGCCAGATAAAAGCCTGTGCAGAGGACGATAGAGCGTGACGTACGATGACGGAGGCCTCACGGCAGACGGAGCTCGATCGTCCGGTTGAAAGTTCAGTATAAGTCGAGATTTGCGGAAGCAAGTTCATATTTTAAACTGTCGCTGTGGCGATGAGATCGTCTTCACCTGAATTGCATTGCGTACGTAGGAATGATATGCCATAGTGGAAATCAAAACAAAGGCACATCACCGGGGTAACCGAGTCAGTTTCGACTGACCAACTTTTAATATGGTAAGACAACTTATACACCTATCAGATGTGATTGTTTTCGAAAGAACAGTCAAACGAATATGCGCCGCGAAACAAGTTACAGTTTTGAAAAATTGTAGCACAAAATGTAGGCCTATGGCGAAGGGCAAAACGCGCGAAGGAAACTAAGAGAATTCTAAAGAATTGACTGGTGAAGTATTGGCCAAATGTTATAGGCGACATGGGATGGGGTGTGGGGATCAGGCCCTCTTCATTGGCAACCTATACCCAACACACAGGGGCTGTTTTCACTGCGGTTCTTGAAATCCTTTAATACGGTTATTTGGTGTCATTCTAGATCCGGCAGAGGGTGTTGTCGAGTTTCCTCACTCGGAAAAGTGAGCTTCAACGTACAACGTGCAATATTTTTAGTTTTGATGACTTTAGGTAAAATTAAACCAACATACAGTTTTGCAGTAATCAGGAATAGCGCCACGTGAACTTGCCGCAGGAGAATTATTTTCACTACATTTCAGAAGTTAATTTAGAATACATTCCAAACAACGTAAAACCAAAACACTAGCGACGTAATTGTCGAGTTATCGCCGAAAATCCTGTGAGTCAATATCAAACAAGCCTGTCTACATTTAATTATGTTGTCATCAACGGTTATCATTTTAAACACTACGGCGTCCGGCTGTGACCACAGTTCCGTCACGGGTCAGGCGCAAGCTTTACTCGTCACGTGCCGAGAGCGTCTGACAGAAATTTCTAATCTGGAACTTAGGTTCAGTTAATGCATGTAATATCCGCAAGACACATTTCCTTGCCATCGCGTGCATCGGGCCTGNGGGTGTTTGTGGAAATTCCTGGTTCGTGTTGACTTACGTAAGGTGACTTTAGTTACCCTGCGTCTCGTTATACATCTTGTGGATCTCTATTGGACAATGAAGCCCCTCCGGCAGTGACAACACTGAGAAAGTGGTCACAGTACATTGTCAGGCTATTTATGGCATTCACTACACTGTCACGTGAACAAACGGGAAATATCAAACAACTGCACTTGAGCTTCTTCATCTAGTCAAACATCTAATTTTATTCTGAACTTAGGCGTAATCCGAAGTAACCCCGGGTAGCTCTAAATGCCAGATAAAAGCCTGTGCAGAGGACGATAGAGCGTGACGTACGATGACGGAGGCCTCACGGCAGACGGAGCTCGATCGTCCGGTTGAAAGTTCAGTATAAGTCGAGATTTGCGGAAGCAGGTTCATATTTTAGACTGTCGCTGTGGCGATGAGATCGTCTTCACCTGAATTGCATTGCGTACGTAGGAAGGATATGCCATAGTGGAAATCAAAACAAAGGCATATCACCGGGGTAACCGAGTCAGTTTCGACTGACCAACTTTTAATAAGGTAAGACAACTTATACACCTATCAGATGTGATTGTTTTCGAAAGAACAGTCAAACAAATTGGCGCCGCGAAACAAGTTACAGTTTTGAAAAATTGTAGCACAAAATGTAGGCATGTGGCGAAGGGCAAAACGCGTGAAGGAAACTAAGAGAATTCTAAGGAATTGACTGGTGAAGTATTGGCCAAATGTTATAGGCGACATGGGATGGGGTGTGGGGATCAGACCCTGTTCATTGGCAACCTATACCCAACACACAGGTGCCGTTTTCACTGCGGTTCTTGAAATCCTTTAATACGGTTAGTTGGCGTCATTCTAGATCCGGCAGAGGGTGTTGTCGAGTTTCCTCACTCGGAAAAGTGAGCTTCAACGTACAACGTGCAATATTTTTAGTTTTGATGACTTTAGGTAAAATTAAACCAACATACTGTTTTGCAGTAATCAGGAATAGCGCCACGTGAACTTGCCGCAGGAGAATTATTTTCACTACATTTCAGAAGTTAATTTAGAATACATTCCAAACAACGTAAAACCAAAACTATAGCGACGTAATTGTCGAGTTATCGCCGAAAATCCTGTGAGTCAATATCAAACAAGCCTGTCTACATTTAATTATGTTGTCATCAACGGTTATCATTTTAAACACTTCGCCGTCCGGCTGTGACCACAGTTCCGTCACGGGTCAGGCGCAAGCTTTACTCGTCACGTGCCGAGAGCGTCTGACAGAAATTTCTAATCTGGAACTTAGGTTCAGTTAATGCATGTAATATCCGCAAGACACATTTCCTTGCCATCGCGTGCATCGGGCCTGCCATGCAATAAAATTTTCTCTCTCGCAGGCTGTTATTCCCTTCCTGCATCAGTCCCCTTCTCTGGACCAACACTGACTTTCCGTCCTCAGGGATTGTTGCACACGGAGATGCCATCTGAAGCTGATCGCTTCGCACATTTCCCCTTTCACTTTTCTTCACAGACAAACTCGTCGATTGGGCAGGTAGACAATTTTCGTTGCTGCTTCTTTTTTAATGTGTGAATATCCTAAACACAAATAAAGGCGTTTTTCTCTCATTACAAAATGCGAGTGTTATCCCGTTTATTAGATGTTCATTATAATTTATTAATATTGGTCATTGGTCTTTAGAATATAACATATGAGTGGGACGATTGGCTTGTTAATTGTTGCTGGCTAAGTGGGCTCAATACCATCTTCACGGTATTTTAACATTGTCAATGTATAAACTTTGCACTTGTTTACACTGATTTACGGTTTGTAGCATAAAGTAGACGATTGTGAAGTGATTCTATTTAAAACAAATCGATGAAAATTGACGGCTATGCATTGACAAGTACAATTTGTCCACTGTTGATACCAAGTCACCCGAGAGAACGGAACGGTGCGCGATGGACAAGACTAACTTTAGTGGGCAGAGAATAATAATAGTCGGGACTGCGGCTGGCCGGTAATTGTTCCTTCCGCAACAGAGACATATTTTCATGAAAAGGAAAATCTGAGTTTGGAAGTGGGATCTGCATCCACGTGTAGGAGTAGCATGCAAGAGAGTAGAATTTTGTGCTGGTGCATGGCCGGAGCCGCGCCAACTGGCCCAAACTGCGTCCGAGCCACAAGAACAGGCCCGAGCAGTACACCAGCCTCCCGTTCAGTAACGCTAGGACCTCGCTAAAAAGCAAGACTTCGCGAGATTACGTGAGATATTGCCGTGTATTTTAAATGAGAGCACGTGATTTTGACTAGGTTTTAGCTAGGTCCTAGCGTACATGTAGATCCTAGCGTCTACTTAACGCACGCCAGGCCTAAGCCGGCCATGCACTCGACCCACTTGCACGAGAAATGCCACAGGCTGTGAGCCAAGACCAATAGCTCACTTGCGAGTTTCTCGTTAGTCACTGTGACGTCACCGGAAAGGGGGCAAAACCCGCCATATTGCTCTTGTTTTGCCCCGAGTCTTTGCTACACACGCTAAAACTTACTTGAGTTCTTATGGTGAATTTTACGCCTAAAACGTTAAAAGAACTTAAGATATGGTAGATGGGTCGTGGAATAACTGTGGATGGACGAAGAAAATGTGAACTTGTTATGTTATGCTGTGAACGGACTGAAATTGGAACCTAACCCGCTCTAGGCCTGAAAAGCGATAGGCACATGCATACAGGGGCGATAGTGTATCCCCATAAAAAGATATTCACTTCAAAATACAGCAAATAAAATCAAATCAAACATGCATATGTGCACATGAATTTATAATTAACACATACCCTGACTCTGGACACAATTTAGTCTACAAATAACTTGAGCATATTCATGAAAACCTCGCGGTTCTTCCGAGTTTCTCTCACTAGCCGCCATTTTGAGGAAGTTACGTGAGAATAACGCCTGTTGACGAACAAAAAGTCCAAGGGACACAAATCTTACAAATTTCACTTGATATTTTCTCATGCTATTTTGCAAGTGTCACGCGCCAGATCTCGCGCTTCGTTCAGTCTCGCGCTAGCCTTTGCCTCATACTCACCTGACTCAGTTGAAATGATTGTGGTTATCGCGCGCGCGGACAAAGTTAAGAGTAACCACAAAGTGGAGTTGGAATTCTTCGCCAAAGTCACTTGAATTCCCGTATATATGCTTCATCGAAGATATTTTTAGAAGCATAAAGAGTCACTGAAGAAAGTAAGAGCCTTTTAGGTGGTAATTTTGTGTGTAGAATGTATTTTTGACGAGGTGAAAACTTTATCAGTGAGCGGATTTCGCCTACCGCCCGTTTAAAATACACGGCCGACGAAATTAGTACAGATCTCGATAGATCGTATCTGAAGTTCATTTGCCATAACAGCAATGCTTTTTGGACATTTTTCGAACTAACTCATGGGCGGCCCACCATAGCTAGGTGTCTGGGGGGCTATGGAGACCACACTTTTTGAGACACATGGTCAAGACGGTAGAAACTCTTTAAAAAATTCGTCAGGTTACATTTTCATTTGGAATTTCCCTGTTTTGAACTGCTGAAGTTGTGCTTCATAGTGAATTATAAACACGTACGGAGTACTTGCATACATGTATGTAGGGCCTAAATTCACGTGTGCGTGTGTGTTTATACAGTACACGTATACGTGCGAGTAAGTGTGTGTGTGTGTACGTCGCATGCATTTATGCATGTGTGCATATACATCGTATGTAGTGTAAACTTCTTTATTTTCGCCATACATCTTTTTGGTGGCATGTCTGCGACAACTAAAATTGGTCTACTAACGAGATAATTATGCGCATTGTAATGCTGTTTTGTGGTCCTTGCCAACTGAGCAGTCCATTCAGCCATACGCTAAATCACCGCGAGTGCTCTTGCCTAGTCTCTCGTTACCCACTAAATGATCGATCAAATATAATTGATTTAAAACTCACTGCATGAAGTCTCGTTATTCCAACAACTATTCGTTTATTCTTGATGTAATATTTTCCCGTAGTAAATTCTCAGTGATGTGTATTTGCTTTTAATGAGCTGGGAGCAGGTTTCATATAAAAGATCGATGGTTTCAATAACATTCATTAACCTGGATAAACTTTGGACTTAGATCGGATATGAGAAACGCAAGCCAAGTTTCCAAGCAATTTCCGTGAAGTAACGCTGACAAACGGATAGAACAGGTACATGTAATGTTGTAGTCCATTAAACGTACATGTACATGTATGCTTGTCATGTTACGTTTTGCGTGGAACGTGTCTCATACCTGTGGCTTAACATGTGTCGATTTCAAACCTATAACCCTTCAGTTTTCAAAAGTTTCATGGGAATTTTTGAGTAGTCGCAACTGTTACATGTATAAACGTCGCCATTAAGCGAGGGCTACAATTAATTCATTTTTTTTTTCTTAGATCTGAGTTCTGCAGCCCATAGGCAAATATTTTGTCATTTAGTCACTGAGTAGCGACGGGATGAACATAGTTGAAGGGTCGTGTTAACCTTCTCATGAATGTCACATGGAATTCATATGAAAGTTTCCAAAACATTTCTTTCTTTGGAATTATCGTATTTTTTGCCCGAAAGGTTGTCAAAAATAAACATTGAGGTTTTTTTAAACCTCAGAAGGTGCATAAAATGAAAACGTACACTGTAGTGATATTTTAGAAAACACCGCTTTGAGTTTTTGTCTTGAACACCTGTGTCAAATAAAATTTGTTATTGATACCATTTGTACCAATCTAGCTCTCTTCTTTCTAAGTTTTACTGAGAAAAAATGTTGTACAGACAGTTGTAAAGTCAACAATCAAATTCTACAGACGTTCAACTTTCAGAAAACATAAAGCAGTATTCGGAGTCAAAAACTACGACTTTCTTAAATATGCAACTAAATACACAAACGTGTCAGTCATGCACTACACGACAACGTTCAAGAAGAAACAGACCATGATTTTCAACTCATGTTTAACATATTGATCCATGATAACCCACTACCGGCCCAAAACTTTCCGTTAGAAATGTCAGTCCAGTCAATACTCTATGAACCACAGACATTAAACGCATGCACAAAATATAAAGTGAAAATTAACAAAAATGATTGTTAATGTACCTGTAGCTTCACAAAGACCATTGCTGTTCCGTTTATTTTTCTACTCCACTGTCACACTTTATTTCCGTAACATTAATTTCGGTAAGAGAAGTATAGTGGTCCAGTGATTAATATGGTATTCAAGAATTGCTCAACTTATAATGGAAAAAATATCCATTGATTGGCCCTCAGATTTTCTGAGATTGTTCCGGACAATTGTGTAGTTCATAACTGTTTTACTGGAAACGTTAAGCCAGTCAAAGAAACTATAAACGGCAAAAGCAATATTACACAATTCACGAGAAACGGAAATACAGTGACCCCCGAGTTATAACGGAGCTCGCAGATCGATTGCGATGTTGCGAGTATTGTTGCAAAGCTCTCTTAACGTGCAAACACAGCAGTAGTCAGTGAAACGTCACGCAAGAACCACACAGCGCAGAGATTCACGATATTGACCACAAAAAGGCGAACGGTGTAGTTGTAATCATCTCACATTGGCCTCAGCTTACTTTAACGAGGCGGTTACTTGGTAAGTTGCTACGGTTGTGCGCGGAACTGCTTCTGCTGAGAGTGCTGTCAGCTGACTAGTGGATTCTTGTATGTTTATGGCAACCTGAAAGTGACCGCGCTTCCTTCGGGGAGTCCTTTCCGCAAAGGGACGACGAAGAACTACACGTAAATCATGGCGTTTAAAATATAAACAATACTTGAGCGTCAATCACTTCCTTGTTTTTTTGTCGGGTATAGGAACAATTAAAATGATACTGACTGAAGACATACAATGTCAGGACACTGCTATAAGAAACTTTCAGTTTTGGTGTTTGTAACATATTTATTTTCGGACTCGTCGGTATATCCCTGATATGCATATTTTGTACATGTATAACCTTCCATGTCAAAATTATGAGTAACCTTAGAAAGTAGTCAACATGTGCTTAGATCCGGAACAGTTTATTTCGGAGTCCTATGAAACTTTTCAGACACCGCATTTATGTAATTCCGTCCAAACTATATCAGTAGAAATTGATTTTAAAGTTTCCTTTTTGCGTTATTGCTTTCATTATTTCGAGAACATTAGTAGCATTTATGTCACAATACTGTGGTGTCTAGATTTACCAAGCTTATTTTTTCACTAAATTTTGCTAACAAAAATAGCTGTCACGTGACTCATCAATGCCAGGTTAGTTCTGCACTGTTGTCTACACTCAGAACCTTGATGCATGTATATTTTCCGACTTGAATTTCACGTGGTTGGGTAGACCTAGAAAATTAACTCACAGACTTGCTCTGTCAGTGGGATTCGTACATCTGCAAGTTCATTTTTGACAACAATCGCTGTGGTTCACACAATTATCGGTCGTATAATTCCACTTGTCATAGTTCTTATTTACACAGAGCGATTACTAGGACTGATTGGAGTGCAAAATTGGTTCAACCCGGCAATTCTCATTTATTATTTGTGTTCGTCTGCTCACCTTGTCTTGTCCAAATTAACACAGCACGTGACTAACACAGCGTAAAACATAAAGCTGCATTTTGCCCTGCAATATTGTCTCATCACGCGCTGACCGCGACAGGATTCTACACGTATACCTGCTACCAATGTTAGTCACGTGCAATTTTAGGGCTGGGAAACCCCAAAAATCCAATAATTATCAACTGTTTTCTTAAGTTGAAATTGGCTTTAAATTTCCTTTAGGTAAAATGTATCGGACATAGAATCTTATCGTGGTAATACATAACGATTTTATGAGAGTGAAAGACACTTGTCCACCTTACTAGCCAGATAATTGGAGCGAAATTCAAATTTAAATAGTTGTCAAATTGGGTGCAACACCTGTGTAGAAAAGTCCAAGGTACGTCCACGGGCGCATGCACTTTATTTAAACGTACACGCTTATTTATCGTTTCAGGTTGATGGACTTACCCAAAGCGTCTGACCTGACGAAACATAAAAAACATTGGTCCCATAAACTGAGAGTCTGTGAAATTGTGCGGCGGTAAAATGGGCACTTTCGTAATGACGAATAGCAAACAAATGTTTCCCGGTAACTTGCGATACTACAGCAACAGTGCTCCTGCCAAACGAACCAATAGACGAAGACCGTCAACAGCGCCCTCTCGAGTCAGCTGCGAGAGACAAAAGCCATCGAATATATCTGTGCACGACATGGGGTAAATGCCGGCTTGCATTATTAGTTATGTTTGTCCTTAAATCCTCTCACGGAATATAAATCGGTAAATAAAACAACAAGAATGGATCAACTGAAATTTGAAATTTTCGGATGTAATAACTTCCTTGTCATTTTGTGTTTGATTTTACTTTATTCCTGTTTTTGTTGACAAAGGAAGTTATTACATCCGAAAATTTCAAATTTCAGTTGATCCATTCTTGCTGTTTTATTTACCGATTTATATTCCTCATTTCATGAAACAATAGTATCCTTGGGAGGATCTGGATCGCCTTATTTAGTTTCAGATATATTTTCTACGTTATTTCACGGAATACAAATGTAGTCAAATCGCGTACTGTATTTCTTACATCATGAATCACACAATGGCTCTTACTAACAGAGCTCGTTCTTTTCAGCGAGTCCAATTATCCTAGTTAAAGGTGTCATAACTGAGGTTCACGCATGCGCAGACACGTAACACCACCGATCATTCGGAAAACTTGGGGTACTTTTGCAGCATCAATTGTCGCGCTAGCCTCGATCCGGCTTTCAGTGCGTAAATGTCTTCGCGTCAGCCAGAATGCAGTCAACATCTTGACCATAGACTTCCTTATTCGGAAAGTCTCATTGGTTGACTAGCCTCACAGGTGTCGCTACTTTCGAGTGTAAAGAAGACTATAGAGTACATAAACAGTTTGTTATTTCATTCTGTTTCTATAAAGGATAACTACCTCATTATGGGAATAGTACGAAAACAATTGTACTGCCTGTAGGATAAGTTTTACTTCAATGATGCACATTTACTGCTAACAGCTAGCAGAGAGTGAGATTACACTATAGGTGGCGCTGTACTGGGTGGACACCAAGGTCACGATAATACATGGGTCGTGCACCCTTGTTGGGAGGGCCAGCCTTCATTGGCAAGTTACCAGACGGTATTGTTATCACCAGTCAATCAGCTAGATACTATAAAGTCCCTCTTTGTGTTTCACTTCACTGCATGTGCAAAAGTCAATCACTCCAGCAAATCACTTGACGATCAAACTGTAATATCTGCGTTGAGTTCAGTAACGGTAGCATCTCGATAGAAAAACAATATCTGCATGGTGAGATATCGCTGTGCATATTCAAAGATATTGACAATCCTAGCTTGTAACCGCGAGGCATCTGTTGAATTCAACCCTGGTTTGAGATTAATATAACAAAATTAAAGTAAGAAGTGACACCGTCACATGAACTTAGTTCTCACCATAACTCCAACTCTATATGTAACTCGTTCACAAAAAGTAACCCCAAACCAATCCTCAACACATACCGTCCATGACGTTGACGCTATAACCTAACCTACCCCTAACCACTCACCCTAATACTACTGAACCCTAAACTCTGTAAGAGTGACGTCTCATTTCCGCCTGTTGTCTGATCCCGCTGCTTGGTTTGATAGTGTCGAACGCTGTGATACTAGACACTAGCAATGAAATATTAGTAGGCGATATAAAGGTTGATAACGAGGTTACGTACGATTTTGAACATCCGGGTCTTTGTAATCAGTTCGAAATTGTTTTTAAACAGTTCTATTCTTCTGTAGTATCTACTGATGATAAGTGTCAATTATAATATGGTTTACGTGGATGACTCAGTATTTAATCCAATTCTGAACTTGATGACCCCAGCAATAAAATCCTAAGTCAATAAAATCCTAAGTTCGAGTGCGATCTCAAAATCTTCATAATCGAAATCTCTAACTTTTACTCGTGTTTGTAGCTCGAATCTATACAGACAATCAGGTAGGAACTGAGTTGGCACACAGATTTGAGTAATCCAGAATACGTAATCTTATCCAGCTTTTATACAAAGAAAACCGGGAAATAAAACACTAAGTATCAAGATCAGAGCCCGAGCGGTACTGAGAGTACTAGTGTTATGATTAAAGTTCGCACACTCGCGAATATCAGATACCGATGGGTACCGGTAGTTCGAGGCTACGAAAGTACCCGGGTTGTTACGGATAACCTCCGACGGGAAATTTGAGGTGCCGAAAATACCCGAAGAGTTCAGGATAAACATACCACGTGACACTGCTTACGCATACGTGAAGTAGGTTTATTGTTATTCCTATTAACAATAGCCGTGTTCCGAATGGAAATAGCGTTCCGCATTCGAGAGACCTAAGGCGAATTGCTGAGCTAAGAAACCTCTCTGTAAGTGAGAAATTTGCCCGACGTTTGAACCACGAGGTACCATTATGTCCTCCATGATTACTACAAAATAACAGTTTGTCTTACCGTCTGTGCTTCCAATCGAGTAAAGTGTACGGTATCTGGACCAGACCTTCACACGTCCCTTCTTTTCACATGAATGTCACGTAATATAATGGAAACTTCTTAACGCTATTCTTGTTGGAACACTAGCTTACTTTATTTCAAAGAACATCGTGATTTCCAAGATCCTGGTATATAGGCACTGAGATGATTAAATATCGAAATCCGATAAACTTAAATGAATGTCCATTTTCCCAGGTACCTGATCGGAAGAGTGAGTCGTCCCACAATGGCGAGTCGAGCTAGGTCAGCGACCACTGCTCCAAAGGCAATTCGTCAAAACGACAAAGACAGGACACCAGAGAATGCATCACCAAAAAGAAACCTAAAAGTGTTACTTTTAAAAATTGACGACAAGGACAGGTTTTGTGGAAGAAAAAAATTATCTGCTAAAGAAATACAACGATGTGTTAACCGGCTGTCAAAGAATGACTCGCCGCTTCCACAAGAACAGTGTGCCTCGACTCGACAACAGTTCGGAAATGTGCAGAGCTTGAGATGGGCAGGAGTCAGTGAATCGAAATATTTGAAATCCTATCTTTGAGGGACTGATCTGATGTGAACATGTATTTTTTACTAGTTTTCTGCTCACCGAATATTTATTTATCTATAACTGTTCATCATTTATGATAGGTCTGAGTGAAATAATCAACCTGTATTAAGTTATCTGTCTCTTTAATGTGCGTTTGTAGGCCTATGTACAAAATCAACTGTGGTATGCTTTTAATTGTACAGAACCTTCAGGTATTAGATGTCTCGACAAATACTCCGCTTGTACCTGTATCCAGCTGATGGTTTTAAAGTTGTAGATATTTTCTCTATTTTTGTATTACACCCTAGATTACTAAGTTAAATTAAAATCTCTTCGCCCCATCTCATTGTTTGTAGTTGACGTTTTTAAGTATGCGCATATGTAAACAAAGACGTATGCGCTGATTTGAAAGTTCGCACTCATGTTTTGGCCAAAAACTATCACGTTTATAAACAGCGAATCAAAAAGTATATTCTACGTGCAACATTTAATTCATTGTCTCTCCAGAGTTCTTAAACAGTACACACCATGGAATTTTGCACATTTTGAATTACCGGTGGCCACAGACTAAATGTATGACGTAAAATTTAGCTAAACCCATGTTTATTTTGTGTAATTAGCTCGAAATTTTGATTTTTCTTTCAATTTTGCCAATTTTCACATTTCCCGCCATGTGACGTCATGGGTTGAACACAAGAGATCAGTGACCAGCATTGAACAATGGCGGAGAGCAGTGAATTTGAAAGCGACGACGATTATGAGCAAGAATTAAATAAATACTATGAAGAAACGTACGGGAATGGTGGCCAGGATGAGGAAATGGGGTTGCACGAAAGCGAGAACAAGTTTGATGTCCTTCCGGCTGCGTACTTTTCTACTTTGAGCCTTACGAACTGGATCCTCCCGCGAGAGAACCGGCCTCGGGCTCGGCGAGTCAACCCAGTCATCCAACAGACGATCCTGAATTAAGAGCCGATGTTTCTGAATGATAAATATTGTCCTTTATTGAACCAGGCCTTCATCGTAACATCTCCTGTGACTGGAGTTGAAACACGAGTCCTCAAAGTGGGCAAAACACAGAGTGGCCCCGGACCGAATCGCTTGGTCCACGATGAGGTCCCACACTCTCGTTCGGCGCACGAAGCGATGTCACTTCAGCGCAACTTTGGTGTCCTTCGGAACACCGAGACGTTCTCCGCCTGTCTGCTGTTGCTGCAGCCTCCGGCAACATATCTTTTGATCCCTCTACGAACCTTCTCGACGCTAAATGTACTTTGCTTTCACTTCACTCTATACACTTGGTCTCTGATCCGAACAGTATGGCAAACGACTTGGGTTCAACCCATGACGTTGTACATAATTATTATTTTTTTCAATTTTTGCGTGTTTCTTTATGAGCTGTGCACTAAAGGCACTGAAATCAAGTAAGATATAATAATAAAATTTATTTTGAGGTACTAGAGTCATGTTGTGTACACTTTAAAACTGAATAGAATTGAAGTAGAAGTAGATAGGCCTGTCTTCCAAAAGGACACATTTTAGAAGGGTCGTTTTCCACGTGAAATGTGTATGTTAGTGTGAGTTTATTTGCCACCATATCTTGATTATTTTAGAAAAGAAATAGTTATTCCAACACATGACGTCACGATTTCCCTCCAAAACACCACAATAGTCAAACGTCAGTAATGCTGCTTCGCGGAGTCCTTCTAGAGTCAACACTACGCAAAAGCTAGTCAAATAGTGACTAGCTTTTGCTGCGTTCTATAGTACGCGATGACTTCGGTGATATGCGATCTGATACATTCATACAGGCAACTTCTTCTCTATCCAGACGGCAAACTACTCTCAGTGGACCAGCTATTCGCTGCCGTCTGTGATAGCATGCTGGTGCTGAACACCGATGCACGTCTTGCAGCAATCGTGGCCTCATGGCTATTCATATTTGGAACATTTAACTTCCTGTTTCCCAACATGGTGAAAAGGTTGTCATGGCGAAAAGTAAGGCATTTCATTTTTCGAACTTGCAATTTAATGTCTTAATATTGTTTTAATAGCTTAAATTGTAAGATCAGTTTTGAAGGTGATGTTTGGGTAAGTATGAGTCCCGCATCATGCTCTGCAAACCTTTCAGTCGTCGATAATTCGACTCCGCACCACTCACACATTGCCTTCAAGTAAGTACACTGTATAAAACTTAGCGAATACCCGTCTCTGGAACAGAGCTGAAGGGCCACCGAAACGTTTTTCTCAAATTTGTGAAAGTTATAATTGAAACTTCTTTTAAAGCCTGGGAGACCACTTCAGGGAATACACTGATTTTCGAGTGGGACGAGTAGGAAATAAAAATATGAAGTAAAATAGAGAGCTTTGTATACTTAGATTGAAAAAATAAATAGATAAAATAAATTGGTATATCCATTAGTTAATATGTGCATCAATCAAAAGAACGGGATATAATTACCTACATGTATTCGCTGCGTAAGTAGTAAGAAAATTGAATCCCCCGACATTTTCAGGCCCGTGGACGGGTCTTACCGGTTAAATTCAGCCTGATTTTATCTTTCTCTAACGACAAATCAAATCGTCTGTCATCATTTTACTCTCAGTTTTTACCTTATGACGTCATGAAGCGACCGAATACAGCCAATGAGCCACAGTGAGTGCTTCGGTTCATCAGCAGGCGGCTCCGAAAAAAACGAAAATGGCGGAGAGGCAAGCAAATAGTAAAACGTCGAATATGGGAGAGAATAAGTTGTTTAAAAGCTTGATTTGCGAGCAGTTTTATTTTCCGTATCGTTTCTGCAGACGCGTTTTTGCACTCGATAGTACTTTTGATGTGTTCAGGTTAATGCTAGATGTGCAATTCGAGTGTGGGCACTATGAACTGTCAGACCTGGTTATATCTTGCATCCTTTTGCTTCTCGGCCGCAATAACGACGAATAAAGTCACTTGCCATCTTATACATGCAATTCAAGAGCATGACTCGGTGACGTCATAAAAATAAGTAGTGGCCCTAAAGTCAAGCATGAGACCATAGTTTAGGGACTCACCAATAGGTGAAAATGACGTACACTGTATTAAACACCGTACAGTAAATGCCGTGCCACCTACTTAGCAAGCACTTTTGAAGCGCTTCATTTCCGTCCGTTCAAATTTTGAGGATAATTTTCTTCAGGTGATCACAATGTGAACGCGCACTAGTCAATATGTGACCCACCACGACAAAATGAGTCTTAAGTCGGAAACTCAATTTCCTGACAAGACTGCAAACAGTCGCTATCGGTTAAAATTAGGTCAAATTTTTTTATTGCAGATTATGATTATTTATTCATTCTACTCCACAAAACAATACTTTAAAACGATCAAACTTCATTTTAAACCTTATTTGTTTCATTTTGAAAAACATCACCTTCTCCACGACTGCATATCTCGTGAAATTTTCATCGAAATTTGCCGGTTTTCGTGTCCTCATTGATCAGTCTTCCGATGACCCAATTTCGCTCGTAAACACATCAACAGAAAGGTCAAACTCTGCTCATTATGCATGTAGTAATCTCTTTGAGTTTTTCGTCCAATCATAAGTCGTTATTTCACTTTTNGCTCCGAAAAAACGAAAATGGCGGAGAGGCAAGCAAATAGTAAAACGTCGAATATGGGAGAGAATAAGTTGTTTAAAAGCTTGATTTGCGAGCAGTTTTATTTTCCGTATCGTTTCTGCAGACGCGTTTTTGCACTCGATAGTACTTTTGATGTGTTCAGGTTAATGCTAGATGTGCAATTCGAGTGTGGGCACTATGAACTGTCAGACCTGGTTATATCTTGCATCCTTTTGCTTCTCGGCAATAGCGACGAATAAAGTCACTTGCCATCTTATACATGCAATTCAAGAGCATGACTCGGTGACATCATAAAAATAAGTAGTGGCCCTAAAGTCAACCATGAGACCATAGTTTAGGGACTCACCAATAGGTGAAAATGACGTACACTGTATTAAACACCGTACAGTAAATGCCGTGCCACCTACTTAGCAAGCTCTTTTGAAGCGCTTCATTTCCGTCCGTTCAAATTTTGAGGATAATTTTCTTCAGGTGATCACAATATGAACGCACACTAGTCAATATTTGGTGTCGAATGCGAGGCTGATAAACGGAGATGTGATTTAAAATCCTACCACAAATTCGGCATCCAGGCAACCAACCCCGTTTGAGATCCAGGGTTGGTTTGCAGCCTATTTTAAAATATTGCTGTCGATCAGTCGACTGCAGCGGCTTGTCTCTGTACCACGAATACAGTAACCACAGGTGTGTGTGAGACCTAGTTTGACCCAGTACCTGTTTGGTGATAATCTGCCAAATAGGATATCCTACGCTATTATACAGCAAAGGATGTAAACTGTAGAAGATAGAACATTTAAGTGCGTTTTATTCAACTATGCTGGAATTACTCCATAGCGACGACTTGGGGGTCGCCAGTTTAACATGCATTTTCGAAATCGCGTTATCCATAAAATTTTCAGCACAAACTCATTGACTTTTAAATCCAAGCAGGAACTTTGGGAATGGAAAAATGTATTTCACAAGGACTCTCTAGCCAAGGATAATTTGAATTATCTGTCTATTTTTTTCGTTTTTAAGTGAATATTATTTGACAAAAATCCATCGTTCCGAGGGAGTGAGCTGAGAGAATCTATCTTTTTCCTTTTTTTCTTATGTGGCCACTAACGGGGAACAACGAGAAACTACGTTACTTCGATCAGATTCATAACAATCATACTGTTTAGCGTAGGAGATATTTTCCTGAGAGTCAACCGGCATCAAATATTTTAATAAACATGGCCAATCCTTTATAAGCTTAGTTTATGATACAGAAATGTAATGTGCACGTATGCGCCTGTCAACTATCGCAGATAGATCAAAATTTAACCCAGACGGAATTAACTTTGTTAAGCCACCACATAACATCACAAAAAAAACAAGTAATAAATGAACATACACCTTGTATTTTGATTTTAACTGAAACCATGTAATGCTTAGACAATGTGCGAAGTGATGCGCTTAAGTACAATCTGAAATAAACCTTTGAGAAATTGGGTTTCTTGTTGAATTTTGACGTTTGAGGATAAAATTCGTGCAGCCACGATAAACTCAGGTGCCAACATTCAACAAAGGACTTGAAACCTCCTGTCAGCTCTAGATTAATAGCTACAACCGTTGATACATGTCCGTAAGGATTTCTGTTATGTAATCTGTTATGTAATCTGTTATGTAATCACTTACTTATCTAATTAACTTATAGTAGAAAAAAATCGCAAAAATAGCTGGGGTGTGGTGTCAACGGGGTGGTGTGCAGGTGACGTCACGGTGAAAGCGATGCCGACTGGGGTGGGGGTTGCGGGATAAAACGTAGTGTCGACCTAGGGAGATCTTGAAGTTGACCCTGGAGGAGAGTGAAGGTTTCGCTCACAGTTGTTTCGTGATTTGTCCCTAATAGCGGCCTTCCTACGCTGATGAGAGAAGCCATCTGCACGCTAGGGTTTTGCTTAATTTCGTCTTTTTAATCAGTACATGTTTTCGTTGTTTTGTTTTCTTTGACACAATTAAATAGCTTGTTGCGAGCATGAACATTTTGCGTTGTGAAAGTGTTTGTGTGAGTGGGTCTGAAAACAGATTGTACTAACATTACTGTGAAGTGCATGTACGCGAATGTATATCTGTTCTACTGACAGTAACTACGACGAATAGTGTAACCTACTTCTTTACGACAGGTGCGTACGACCGCGTTCACGATATTTCGCGTGCTGGGACCGCTCGTGCTTTTCTACTACGTCTGGATCCCAATTAATCGTTTGCTCTACTGGATGCTGTCGCAAAGGAAGCTTTTTAATCTTCCCATCTCTTGTCAGTGGCTTCCATTTTTCTCGCTATTCGTCGGCCTCGCATGGTTCGCCGCCTCCTGCAACTACCTGTACGACCAGCGTCGCAGGAAACCGTGGTTCACTTGTTTTGCCAACACCCTCGGTAACGCCGGCAAGGTAAGTCTATGGCGAGCAACATTACAGTTTGGCAGGCAGGCGTACAAAATAGTAACAGCAAGAGCAGCAACAGAAGCAATTCTTAAGACGGTTTATGAAGACAAAGTGTAAGACCTAATGAGGAACATGTAAGTCGTTCCAGTTCCCACCTTCCCGTAGATTTGCTACGCACTGTTACTGTTCATATCTAAATGATTGCATATTAATGTAAAGGTCGGAATGGCAATGGCAGCTGCCGGCGTGACAAATAAAATCACCTTTGAAACCCAATATACATACTGTATATAAAAAATTTTCTACGGTACATGCCTCTTTTCATAGATGATTGCAATTACCATGAACTCACTTAAATCAATATACATGTATGTAAAACACTACTTCACTAAACTGAACAAACAAGTCCTGGAAACCAACCGTACATGTAAATCTGCTCGCTGGTTCTCTGCGTGCCACTAGGTGGTGGCTAACTAGGGACACGTCGGGAACCAGCGAGGTAAATCTGTCGAAGAATCCAGTGAAACCCGACAAAACGCTTTGCGATTATTTTGGATTGGGTCGCTCTGCAATTCGACTTCAGTGTGACCTTGTTTAGGACTCTATTGAGGAATAGCTCACTTTCAAATATCGTTCGTAGCATATTTTATAAGCGCTGTTTTCCCATTTACGCTTTTAGGAGTTCCTAAATTGATTTCCACGTTTGCATTAAGGTTTACCAAAACGACTTCAATACTTTTCTTGAAAAAGAAAACTGCTTAAAACGAAAATGAAATAATATAGAAAATTAAATAAACTAATCATATTTTAAAAATGTACAAATTTGTCTTACTGTCAAAGAACCTCATTTCTCTGGCTACAATTTATTAAAAAGTTATTAAACAGATATTGCCTTACCCAGTTAATCATATTTCAATAAATGGATACTAAGTCAGAGTTCACATGCTTTTTACTTTCCGAAGGTGACCTAGTGTAAGCTAATTGAATTCAATATAGTTTTGAAGATGATTTGACTAAATACTGTTGAAGGGGATGCACATCAACTTAACGCTGATGCCAATCTATACATGTGTGTTACTTTCCATAAGATGAGCGTTTTTGAACATACGCGAGTCGCAAACAATTTTTTTATTTATACCTGTTACACTTATCACACTTTGATATCAGCATAACCCTTAGTTAGTATTTGAGTCGCGGCTTATAAAGAAGTGTCTGTTGGTTTGAGTTCTTTATTGGCAACAAGGCTTTGCAATTTATGCTGGCTTGTCTAGGAGGATTAGCCTATTTTATTCGCCCGACACGGTCACCAACAATTACCGATTTTTTCTATAAGCTAGACAACCTAGATATGCAAAAATTCGTGGTCTTCCTGACCCGTCACGGGCGTCCTTTGTAACAAATTTGGCTCACGTCAACCAGTGAATTTGAGCTGCACGTCCGATATACACCAAGGCTGCATCGGAAAAGTCGATGCGGTTTTCATTCATCAGTTACNGTAGAAAAAAATCGCAAAAATAGCTGGGGTGTGGTGTCAACGGGGTGGTGTGCAGGTGACGTCACGGTGAAAGAGATGCCGACTGGGGTGGGGGTTGCGGGATAAAACGCAGTGTCGACCTAGGGAGATCTTGAAGTTGACCCTGGAGGAGAGTGAAGATTTCGCTCACAGTTGTTTCGTGATTTGTCCCTAATAGCGGCCTTCCTACGCTGATGAGAGAAGCCATGTGCACGCTAGGGTTTCGCTTAATTTCGTCTTTTTTATCAATACATGTTTTCGTTGTTTTGTTTTCTTTGACACTATTAAATAGCTTGTTGCGAGCATGAACATTTTGCGTTGTGAAAGTGTTTGTGTGAGTGGGTCTGAAAACAGACTGTACTAACGTTACTGTGAAGTACATGTGCGCGAATGTATATCTGTTCTACTGTCAGTATCTACGACGAATAGTGTAACCTACTTCTTTACGACAGGTGCGTACGACCGCGTTCACGATATTTCGCGTGCTAGGACCGCTCGTGCTTTTCTACTACGTCTGGATCCCAATTAACCGTTTGCTCTACTGGATGCTGTCGCAAAGGAAGCTTTTTAATCTTCCCATCTCTTGTCAGTGGCTTCCATTTTTCTCGCTATTCGTCGGCCTCGCGTGGTTCGCCGCCTCCTGCAACTACCTATACGACCAGCGTCGCAGGAAACCGTGGTTCACTTGTTTTGCCAATACCCTCGGTAACGCCGGCAAGGTAAGTCTATGGCGAGCAACATTACAGTTTGTCAGGCAGGCGTACAGAATGCTGTAGTGACAGCAAGAGCAGCAGCTGAAGCAATTCTTAAAACGGTTTATGAAGACACAAGTGTAAGACCTAATGAGGGACATGTAAGTCGTTCCAGTTCCCACCTTCCCGTAGATTTGCTATGCACTGTTACTGTCCATATCTAAATGATTGCAAATTAATGTAAAGGTCGGAATGGCAATGGCAGCTGCTGGCGTGACGAATAAAATCACCTTTGAAACCCAATATACATACTGTATATAAAAAATTTTCTACGGTACATGCCTCTTTTCATAGATGATTGCAATTACCATGAACTCACTTAAATCAATATATGTAAAACACTACTTCACTAAACTGAACAAACAAGTCCTGGAAACCAACCGTTCATGTAAATCTGCTCGCTGGTTCTCTGCGTGCCACTAGGTGGTGGCTAACTAGGGACACGCCGGGAACCAGCGAGGTAAATCTGTCGAAGAATCCAGTGAAACCCGACAAAACGTTTTGCGATTATTTTGGATTGGGTCGCTCTGCAATTCGACTTCAGTGTGATCTTGTTTAGGACTCTATTGAGGAATAGCTCACTTTCAAATATCGTTCGTAGCATATTTTATAAGCGCTGTTTTCTCATTTACGCCATTAGGAGTTCCTAAATTGATTTCCACGTTTGCATTAAGGTTTACCAAAACGACTTCAATACTTTTCTTGAAAAAGAAAACTGCATAAAACGAAAATGAAATAATATAGAAAATTAAATAAACTAATCACATTTTAAAAATGTACAAATTTGTCTTACTGTCAAAGAACCTCATTTCTCTGGCTACAATTTATTAAAAAGTTATTAAACAGATATTGCCTTACCCAGTTAATCATATTTCAATAAATGGATACTAAGTCAGAGTTCACATGCTTTTTACTTTCCGAAGGTGACCTAGTGTAAGCTAATTGAATTCAATATAGTTTTGAAGATGATTTGACTAAATACTGTTGAAGGGGATGCACATCAACTTAACGCTGATGCCAATCTATACATGTGTGTTACTTTCCATAAGATGAGCGTTTTTGAACATACGCGAGTCGCAAACAATTTTTTTATTTATACCTGTTACACTTATCACACTTTGATATCAGCATAACCCTTAGTTAGTATTTGAGTCGCGGCTTATAAAGAAGTGTCTGTTGGTTTGAGTTCTTTATTGGCAACAAGGCTTTGCAATTTATGCTGGCTTGTCTAGGAGGATTAGCCTATTTTATTCGCCCGACACGGTAACCAACAATTACCGATTTTTTCTATAAGCTAGACAACCTAGATATGCAAAAATTCGTGGTCTTCCTGACCCGTCACGGGCGTCCTTTGTAACAAATTTGGCTCACGTCAACCAGTGAATTTGAGCTGCACGTCCGATATACACCAAGGCTGCATCGGAAAAGTCGATGCGGTTTTCATTCATCAGTTACATTCTGCAACCGCTAGGAAATAAGCATGTCGCGACATGACACAAAAAGCACTGTCCGCTGTATTGTTTCTGTAGTCCACTTACTTAAAGCAAATGCATGGGAAACTGGCAACAGGAACGACCCTCGCTACTGGACATCCTAGTGGCGAAATAAACGAACACGTCTTCAATTCTTTGTGCTCAACGTTCGCCACAAGGAATGCTCTTTTTCAGCTTTTAGTGGCTATTGGCTAACTGTTGATAAAGCCAGGCATTCCTAGTAAACTACATATGCTAACGCAATCGGCACAAAGTGGTCTTCGTCGAGCAGACCGCCGGGCATAAGCGGACACGAGCAATCCTACCCGGAGCGTTCTGCAATCTACTCAAACATTCTATTTTTTGATTATTCAGAACTTGCGCTCTTAAGATTGCAGTCAAATTACATTACGTGTTGATCTACTATAGCATTTATCGTGTTATCCACTTTTGAGTGACGTCACGATTGCCACATATCAATTGCCATCATTGTCACCAACACCATCGTCATCATCACATTCATCGCCATCAGCGTCATCTTCATCGGCTGCGTTCACTGCTGCTGGCCATCAGTCATTATATAGAGGGTGCATCAGCATGCAAGGTCCATCACACCCGAATCCGTAGTAGTAAGTTGGTCACTTCGAAGAACGCCAAGAGATGTCGTTAGTCATCAGCATCTTCTGCGTGTATTTTAATCTACAAGGAGCTGGGTAATTATATGCCAAAATTCGATAATCTGAAGCAGTAACTGGCACATTGCTTTGTCAAAAAAAAAAAACAAAGCTGTACCACATTGCGAAAAATGCTTTACCTGAGAAGCGATTGTTAAAGAAATTGACATGCTGCGCACAATAATAGAATCCCTATCTTTTTTCGGCTTACCAATGGACAAATTGAATTTTCCATGACTTTCCTAAATATGCGCAGAGACTGTGTCCGGAAAAACTGATGGGGCTGATAAGCACGCCATCTCCAGGGTCCGAGAGCGAAGTGGAGGAGTCGCTAGAAATCGAGGAGTACCCAGATGTGTCCCCTCAGAAGTTGTCCCGGCGGTACAAAAGACGGAGGCGGGAAGCTAGCCGAGAGATGGTAAAAGAAAGGAGGCGGCGCGACCGCTACCTCAAGAAGCTGGGGATACCGCGCGAGGCGTTTCGACGACCACCGCGATCACCGAGGAGCTCACCCAAAGCGAGGCAGCGCGACTACGTCGATGATGACGATGGTGGTGACAGGGTATTTAAGGTGACATAAGCTAGGAAGGAGGTCTGTAAAATTAAGAACGTGTCCCTTGAAAAATGGTCAACCGAAATTTAATATCACTCCTCTACAACCAAGTGCATCGTGGGACATTCATCAGTAACTCGACTGCAGGGCACAAACTTATTTCACTTCGCCAAAATTTTGTCCCCGTGGGTCCAGTTTGCACATTCCTTTCTTTTTGCCAATGTCCAACCCTCGCAGCCGATCATGTAGGTGTGGGTTTTGATGTTTCGTAGAAAACCGGGCGTGCGGAAGGCAGCCACCAGATACACGGGTGGCCAGTCAGCATAGTTTCACGAGAAAGGATATTTTAGACTTTTAAACACGTTACGGGTGTAACGCGTCTAGGACATAAGTTTCACCTTCAGTGGCCGGTTGCATTAAACTGCCCCAGAATAGGGAGTCAACTACAGTCCCTAAGTCTTTTTGCGTATTTGTGTCTTTATGGACTCACAGATTCAATATATTTCTATCATTTCGTCATGCAACTAAAACAACACAAGGATGAGTAATCGATATTTTCACAAGTCCAAAAATACGCAGTGGGTTAAGGGAACTTAGTTGAGTCCCTATTTGGAACTGTTTCATGCAACCGGGCAGTGGAGGCATTTGTAAACTTAAATTCATTCCGGTGCGAAATTGTACTCATTGGAGGATGCAACAATAATGCAAGAAACTCCTACCGGGGACCGTTAAAACCGGAGAAACAACGTTATCAACATTCCCTCTGTAATCCACTGTATGGACATTTGAGCCCTTCAAAATCCCTACACGGCTACCTGAGTTTCTGGTATCTCAGCCGCCCCCCGGACAGTAAATCGTACCAACCTTACCCCAATTTTCGACAGCTTGCGAGAACACGCAAGGTAAGAAATATTAGATTTGTATACAACCATCAGGTGAATTTGGCGGTTGGCGACTGTCGAGAGTGAGCCTCAACAATTTCTCACAAAAGTCTACCCGACTTTTCGCTGAAGCAGTCCAATTTTGTAGATATAAACATGTAAACCAGAAACCAATGAATCTTTGAACGTTAGCAGAAAAAAAAGAATAATTTGGTGTTTCGGTTCCCCACATACCAGCACAATATTATGAAAGGCACGCACATCCCCTCTATTGCGTTTCTTATGGGCCCTTCATATGAAAAACAGGTCTTCAGTTCCAAAGAAATAACAGCCTTGACAGTCTTTGAAAGTAGCTATCGTTTTATTTACTGTTAAAAAAGTGATATTGTCTTGTAAAATTTACGAATATAGTGGACTTCAAGTTCTCCAAACTTCCATCCTTTCGATGTGGGTCAACGCTGTTATTTTTATTTCGCAATACAATACATGTACCACTATTTCGGGCAGCTGTGCTTCACTGTGAACATGTTCTCTGCTGTTTCGACCAATTAACTATTTTATCTACTTCCCTATTCACTTATAGTTGACAGTGCCGAAACCAAGTATCCAATCAAACATCTCTGAGAATTTATCCAACATTCTGTCTAAGATCGTACTTAATATTGGACAGTCGAGATTTGGCAGAACGTTTTCACTTTAGTCCGGCGGAAGACTTTTTTGTTAACTGTACAGCCTGTGCAAAATGTTTTATTCGTTTCCAGTCAGGTCGCAAAATTGTGTACAAGCGAACTACAAAGACTCCACCAAAAACCACACGAACAGGAAAAGTATACGGCCAGTAAAGAAGACAGTGTGGAACAGGAAGTAAAAACACCGTCACGAGTGTAATCGAATATTTATGTACCGTACTCCACCTCAATAGACAAACGCTCGTATAATTAAGCTATAGGTAATATCCGGAGATCATGAATAAACGTACTAATCCGTCTGAGGTTCACTTCTTGTTTCCAGTTCACGCGCTAGACATCCTAACACATTCCAGGTCATTTGAGAAAAAGTGTGATGTAGAATTTACATGAACGTTTTTGCATGAATAGTCAAAATAATGATAAAAAATGAAATTTCATACCAAGAGGAAATCACCTTAAATACGAAAATTCCAAGCCATGCACATCGGTTATTCGTTTGTGATTAGACTTCGAACACATTCGTACAATTTCGGAAATCTTTAAAGACGCCAAGGTCCCACATACTCGTTGTGACAGCTGTACGTTTCTCAGTGGCTCGATTTGGCGACCTGAGCCCGGTTGCATGAGGCAGTCTCAAATAGGGACTAGAGTATTCTCCGAATTAACTGCGTATTCGTAGGCATTGGTAAAAATTCTTTCTTATGACGCGTGTTGTTCATGCGCGCACCCGGGGGGAGGCAAAGTGGGCATCTGAGAAACAGAAGTCCGAGAAAATGAGACAAAAGTCCACTAAATTAGCACAACCGCGCAACTCACAGTGGTGCTCCCATTTTTTTATTTATTTAGCTCACACGCTTTTTTATTACAAATGATCCACGTCGGGAATATTTGAGCCCCCCTATATTGAAGGCTGGGTGCGCGCATGTTGTTACAAGGTCAATTAGATTGACAAGTTGAATTCTCAATATCAATGAAATTAAGGACAGATATTTTCACTCACTCTCCAAACTGAACTATGTGCACAATACAGATAAAATGATAGAAAAACATGGGAACGATAAACGAAACACGCAAGAGGTCTTATTTGGGACAGTTTTGTATTGGGAACTACAGCTCGCCAATACCAAGTATCTAAGTCTATCCCTTTCCCTTGAATTCTTGTTCATGTTGTGCATGTAATCGCCACAAATGCAGTTTGGACGAAGTGGCATTAGAATCCGAACTAAAGGTAACTTGGTTAACATAACACAAACACAACACAACTCTTCTTTAGAAAATGACATGTTATTACCTTGATTTTGACACGTTACATGATACGATGAATGAGAATGAGTATTTACAAAAGATGTCCATCAAACGGGCTCATTTACTTCTTAGCCACGGCCTTCTTTGCTGCTGGCTTCTTAGCTGGCTTCTTCGCAGCTGGTTTCTTTGCGGGCTTCTTTTTGGCCGGCGACTTTGCAGCTTTTTTAGCCGCTGGCTTCTTAGAGGGCTTCTTCTTCTTAGCGGGCGACTTGGCAGCCTTCTTTGCCGCGGATTTCTTTGCTGCGGGCTTCTTGGGTTTCTTTACCGGCTTCTTCTTGGGTTTAGCGACTTTTTTGGGTTTGGCAACTTCACCTGCAAAATTAAGTTAGCGGAATACATATTAAAACATAACCCACGAGAAAGTAGCAACACCAATGAAGTAACCCGAGGTTAGCAGGCTAACAACGAAAAAAGATAAGAAATCGATGGCGTGTTCATCGTTTGGAACAACGCGCGTTGCCCAGGCGAAATGCAGTTTGAAATGTACGTTCAAGAAGACACGTAAAAATACGATCAATCGATGAGGAATACGTTGTGTTTTCAATATAGAACACTCGCACATTTCTTTGAAAATACTTACCAACTTTAAAAGATCCGCTGGCGCCAGTTCCTTTCACCTGCTTCAGAGCCTTGCTGGCTACCATTCTCTTGAGGGTAAGCTTCACCTGGGTATCGCAGTTATCGCCGACTTTGTAGTTGGCCTTGATGTACTTAACGATAGCCTGACGCGAAGAGCCAGATCTCTCCTTCAGTGCTTGGATAGCGGCTTTTACCATGTCATTAAATGACGGATGAGCGGCCGGAGCCTTCACTTTCTTAGCTGCAGTAGACATACTTGGTTGACTGTCCGACTAGACAAAACGCAACAGGGAGTAATGCACATTCATTTAGATGCTTTCGACTATTTGTAAGATAAGCGCCGACGTAATAGAAAGCACCTATAAGCGCCCTGGTTAAATTGTAAAAATGGCGTCCCTACACATCGAGTTTGTGTTTGTTTGCTTCGTTTTATTAAGCGAAACACAAACAACCCTGAACTTTATGATATAGTTTCTAACATCAACGCTACGTTGAATCATTATTGTTTAGCTTTCAAAAGTTTTTGTTCACGTGTGACCTGTTGTAAGGAAGCAATCCTTAGTCAAACTGAGATTTCTTGTGTTAAAGTTACGATAAAAAGTATTTTATGTTTCGATAATTTGTAAATTACCCAGTCAACCGATTGAATATTATTGTTATATGATAATTCAAACATCCAAATTAACCAAAATCATACTATCGAGGTCTTTTTCAAACGACTTGATACGACATTTTTCAACTGACTTTCTAATACTAACACACGTTTCAACTAACCAGGTCGGCCATTGAGCGTCCAGGTCGTTTACGGAAGTCAACAGCACAGTGATAATTTATTTGCGATAGGTTTAATGAGATATCTCTTTCAAGTGAACACTGCATTTTTCAAATGTCTGCTTGAATGGCAAAGTGTAAACTTCATGTTTTTGTTTCAATTAAACGTGCATGCAACGATCGACTCGTTCGCCACGCTGGCCACTAGGTGATCCGTCATCAGTGACTCATCGCAACCCGGTTTTTGCAGTCCTCAGGGCTGCAGAGAGTAAAGTTATAATTCAAACGTCTAATCTCATGGAGGATCCCACCGAATATTTTGACAGGAACCAGGGAACCATCAACGAGCACCCAACCCATGGCAGTTTACAGTCACAGTGGCCGAGCCAGTAAAGTTATAGTGGTTAGTCTGCGAGGTCAGGCCGTTAAAGGTCACCGAACCCGTGGACGCGAGGTAGGAAGCCGGCACGGATCGGTGCTCGTTTTGGCCCAGCGTAACAGCCCATTTTGTACCAAGCGGTCACGCGAGAAAGTCCAATCACTTGTCTAGTCTTTTTCACGACTTTATGATGTTTGAGCACGCATTTTGGAATGAATATTGGCACAGTTCTTATTGTACACTGATGTAGACATGCGATAGGTGAACTCAATCAACAACATGAAATTGGGTTTTCAGGCATATCATCGCTTTAATTACATGTATGTCAACTAGGCCCGGCCATGGGGAACCTCAAAGTCAGGTAGCTGGCCTACACACACTTCCATTTGGTAAACATGCACATTTTGATTGGTTTTTTACTATACGATATATATGGATTTGATCCTGCACAAATATGCCACTAGGCGTAGTCCGCGAATCACTCGGCTACTGCGCCGGATTTCAATATTTTCGATACATCCAGATATCACCTGTTACTGTAGTTGACTGAGTGGCATTGATGAGTTGGTCGTGCCGTAGCATGTTCATGGGCCCACTCATCATGCGCGCACCCATGGGGGGGGGCTCGGGGGGCTCGAACCGTCGCCGAGCCCCTCCATTTAATTGGCGAAAAACGTCAGCCTCTGCCGGATCGAGAGACAAAAAGTCCGAGAAAATGAGGCAAAAGTCCACTAAACATGCGCAAACGCGCAATTCACGGTGGTAGTCCCGTTTTTTTTTTTAGACTGCCCACTTTTTTAATTGTTACCAAAAGGTCCACAATTAAGTCAGGAATTAAATTGCAGGCTGCCGGGGTGCGCGCATGCTCAGTTAGTCAAATGCTCTCTACGGCCATACGGTGCGGCCTAACCTGATGCATACAACCGGCCGGCGGCTCAACCTCTATAGTTTACTAAACATACATGTAGGTGGATTAAGGGTGTCAAATTCGGAACACAGCGCAATCGTAACGGAACTATGGTTAAGTATAGACTCTCCCGCGATCCTCAGACGACCGGCAATGGCGCTGCGCACTACGACTCCGTTTCCGTCGTCTGCTTCACTGTGCAGTGAAGAAAATTACTTCATTTTTAAAGAAAATGGAATCTGAGTGACGATTAAAAATCAGAAGTTGCTGGTAAGATGTGAATTTCAATCTAAACCTTAGTGAATCACTCAGAAACTCATAATTCTCTCTTTGTCAAACCTTAACTAAGACGATTTCCAAAGCAATCGCGTCATTAATGCCAACAGAAAAAACGGATTTGGTCTTTTGGGCAATTGAAGACTATTTTAAATACAACAAATTTGTTACGAACTGATTGCACAAAATATAAAAACTGTAATAAATATTACAAAAAGAAGTAGGTTTCGCGAGCAAACGCTGTAGGTCTCTTAAAATCAATGAACAAGTAAAGTCGTGGTGGTGCAAAGCACGCGCGTTGTATCCGCCAGGTCGTGAGTTCGAGTCTGATGATTACAGTTTTTCAAGTTTCACACGTTCATCGTTCTTTTTTTGATATTACTTCAGGAATCAAGGAAAATGCTTGATTTTTAAACAAAAAACAGAATTTTTTTCCTGGCGGGAGGGGGGCAAACCCGACATCCCCCCATTCGGTGCTATGCGCATCTACAATCGTGCTTTGCGCAAATGTTGACAGACAAAATGTTGGGCCCCCCCCTTAATGTTGGGCCCCCCCCTTGTGATATCCTAGATCCGCCACTGCTAAATACAGTGAACCAGTAAAGGATGGGTCATAGATGCGCAAAAAAAAACAATACGAAACCAAAATTAATTGTGAGTTGAGCATTTTCGACTGCCCAGCGGTCTCTTGACTTGAACGAGTACAGGTAGGGGAATAGTGACTAGTCGCGGCACCCATCAGCCGTGGTATAATTACAGCTCGGTACTTTGAGTCAATCGAATTGGTATGACGCAAACGAAACAAAGCGTACAAAGTTCAGAGGGCGCTACATTCCATTCTTTCACACTGAACAGGTGGACGCCGTCTCAATAATTGAATATTTGTTTGCTGGAGTCTGGCTGATTTAGATTTTCACGAACGCTAGATTGAGAGACACGGAGTGTGAGCTAGTGGAACAAGAGCGTATCCGGCTCAAGCAGCTAAATATTTAGTCCAGCAACACACAGGCAGATTTGACGGGGGACATCCCCCCCACCCCTTGGCTGCGGCCAAAATAAATCAGGAAGACATCAAGAGCGTGGGGAAATATTGAGTTTACTCTAATTAACACTGGTAATGAGGAAGTAGCCGAAACACGGTGTGGAAGCGTGCCTGTCCCTGTTTTTTATATTTTTTTTTAGTCGTGTGGCTGCATTTCAGCGAGGTCCACGCTCTCAGAAGTCTAAGCCCTCCTTCATTTCCGGCTGACGGCGCGATTGCCCGAGACAAAGTGTTGCCACACCCTTATGGTTTCCTAGATCCGCCACTGCAACATACCATGACTAAATAGCTTGTTAAGTTAAAAGTCTTATCCAGGTTATTATGATTCAGAAGCAATCAGCGGGCCGGCTGAATAAATATTACCTTGATTTGCACTCCAACTAATGGAAACCCTAATAAGCGCACTGACAACCTAGGCTAATATTCAAAATGTTCGTTATTGTCCTTTGCCTTTATAATTGATACCCTTCCCTAGTCTGTACATGTACATGTATTACGTGGACAGCTCATTGCAGGAAGCCATAATAAGCATGCAGGGGAAGATATCCTATGTGGCAAATCACAGCTAACCTTTTCCATCGCAAAAATGACAATTGATTTTGACCTCATGCGTTACGGATTTCGGCCCTATTCCAAGAAACTGACTTAAGTTCATTTTTGACTTAAGTCTAAGATTTGTCAGTTAAGACAAAATGTAGGTCATTGACTTAAGTCAAACTTAGGATCTTAGTCTTTCTTGAATTGGTTTTGAGACAAATCTAACTTTTATTTTAAAATTTAAAAATAAGACTTGTCTTAGCTAAGTCAGTTTTGTTGGAACGGGTCCCTGGTCTCAAACCGTTGCTCAGTCAAATTGGGTCTTTGAAATACTGACTATATTTCGTTATTACCCGAGCCAGGCCTCTGTCTACATTTGGCTAGTAAAAGAGTGTCATTATACGTTGAGCGTATGGTCCATAAGTCATCGCTCACCATGAAGGTGCAGTTATAAGACTAATTGTATGTATTGCTTCACGTGGTATCACTCAAACGTTCACTTCTTTGACGCAACGTACGTCTGGATACCCGTTCAATGTGAAACGCTTCTGCAACATAACCTGTTTTTTAAACTTTAATAAATCTTTGAACTTCATTTTTGGTTACTTCTTAACAGCGACAAACGTATGAAGAGTTTTGTGATGAGTATGAATTTCTCGGGATTTTCGTTAAAAAATTTGTGCTCCAGTCGGTTGAGTGTTTTCATGACTATTAAATGATGGAAATTGACTCGAGGCATCTCATGCGTGCACCCATTTGACAAAGTAGGCAAACAGATCCGCCGCAGCACTGAAATAAAAAACTCCGAAAAAGGTAGAAAACAAGGCAGAAGCCTAAATACAGAAACTACCAAAAGTCGACGAATATAGCTCTAAACGTAGCCCGCGAATCTAGTAGTAAAAGGTCTATATTCTCAAAAATCGAGCCCCCAATTTTATGGCTGGGTAATATCAGAGTCTAGTTTTGAATAATGGGGCCTTTTCTAATCGGATCACAGAAATCCTAGCTGACAGTAATTAATTTTTTTGTTACGTGTGTATTTACACATAATGTGGAAAATGCGACTTCCTGGCTTCGTTAATTTTGATGACGTTTCAGTGAAACTCTTGCTCTTGGCTTACCGTTTCCATGTTACTGGGGTGTCTACATGTCAGTTCTTTCAAGGTTTGGAATTTTCCTCTAATAAGAGGGTTTCCTCTTTTTGGTCTCGATTTCCTCATATTTGTTTTCCAGTTTCCTCAGTTTTACCATTATTTTGATTTTAGTCATGCAAAAAAACGTGTATTTCACTTAAACTTTACAACACACAAGCCTACGTTGTTTGTGTAAAATGATACATCACCTGGACAAATTCCGTTTTTGCCAGTGGTTATTCCTGGTTTAAGCCCTGTTATCTTTGATTTTGTTCAATGAGCCACACAGCAAATAATTAATTTTGACCAATTCCTTCGCAAAAATAAAAAGTCGGCTTTTCAATCGTCCGAACTCTTTGATAAGATAGCACAGAAACGAACATGAAAAAGGCATATCAAAGGCAATATCTAGAAACAGTTGTGCAGCTACACGTTTGTCTTAACTACCACTGACACGTGTGCGTAGAAATGGTAGAACTGTACATGTAACATCCCAAGTTGAATGTTTTTGACCCTGAAGACCGGGCGTGCGTTCAGTAGACGCTAGGACCTACCTAAAACCTAGTCAAAATCACATGCTCTCATTTAAAATGCACAGCAACATCTCACGTAATCTCGCGAAGTCTTACTTTTTAGCGAGGTCCTAGCGTTACTGAACGGTATGCGGGTCTGTTCGTTCACAGGAACCACTGACGTAATCAGGGATACCAAAAAAGTCGATATACTGCAGGTAGAGAAAGCTGCAGAATAAAGAGAAGCTGCACTTATTGAGCATTCAATGATACTGGCATCAGCAGTCCCCGAAGTACAATGGCAAGTGCTACGATGTATTCGGCTATATTTTTGGTTGGAAGGTGGAGCTGAAAATTTAGCATAACTTCCAATTCGGAGGGTGGAATCGAAAACCAGCGTTTCCACGAGGATAGACCTACGGTGAAAACATCAACATGCCATATGGGTTGACTTCAGGAGCAAAAACCACACCCACAAAACTCATTGCCTATTGAAAACAATTTTATTCAGTAGTTCTACTCTAAAGTGTTTTCCACAGAAGGAGCATGCGTTAAACCACTGGTACATGTTGAGGTGTCATGCAACATTCATTAAATATCAGAGACAGAATCATTCCTCACCACAACTGCACGAGGTTCGCTTTACCAAAACTGTAGATCCAGGGTCATAGAAACGTTAATGCAAAGCCAAGCTGTGAGTTTAAAAATGACACAATGGTGCTGATGTAAAGATGATTGCACCAGAACCCACACCTTTGTAAGGCTTGATAACTACATTCCAATCAAAATTCAAGATATCAATTGCGCTTATGCTAATTTTAAGAAACTGACAGTCATGCATTGAGGATGCCATCTGTCCCGAGTTACAATTCAGTAGTGGCAAGCACTCGATTGTCATGGCAAACTTCCACCTTTACAAGTTTCCGTAATTCTTACTCAAAAAAGCTCAGTAAACTTAGGCAAAGGGCATGTCAGGAGTCTGCAGCTCTTGGTAAAGTTCTCCCAGGATACTTTGGAGGCTATCCAACATCAGAATATGGTCAGTTTCTTGTGTTCTGATCTCATCGTCTTGTGTTTGGTCATGGACTTCTCTGACTGAGTTAACTGAAGTCTGTACTTTTCAAGGGACTCTATTTTCTGCTTTGTCCTCTTTGCCACTAACGGGTCCCTAGAATTGAATAAACCATGTGAAGAAATTAACATTCCCCCGCCAGTTAACAGACTCACGGCTCAGAATACTTCATACCAGAAGATGATTGGTTACTCCTTGGGTCATTAAGTCAACATGAAACATTATTGAAAGCCATAAGTATAGCCTTGGACCAACGCATACCAGCTGAGACCACTTTTGGCAGTCATTTAAGTAAAATTCGAGCACAAAAATCGGGACATCATCGAGCATAACACCTCTCAAGTACTGACAGTCGTGGCTCGTCTATCAATACTTGCACCCTTACCGATCCTCGTTACGACGCAGCGATTCTTGGAGTTTTGCCAACTGTTTGTCAATGTTTCTAATTTCCTCGTGTGTCTTAAGCAGCTGAAAACAATAATGATATGTAAATTGATAAACACTGCAGCACCAAGGTTTCATGAAGCTTTACACAACAGTTCAAATTCCAAGTTTGTTGCCCAAATCAAAAGTTTCATTTCTGAGTTAATCATTAACAGTTCAGCTTCATGTATGAAACAAAAGCATCGTACAATCACACCACTAACCACTTGGGAGACCAGACAAGAATAACCTTGTAAACCCTGAAACTCCTTTAGCATGGGTGCATGAAACAGTACCAAACAGGGACTCGACTAAGTTCCTTAAATCTACTGCGTATTAATGGGCTGATTGTCACACTGATTGTCCTTTGATATGTTCTTTGAGTGCCATTACTAGGCAATTTTTTGGCTTCGTTACAATTTGAGCGTAAAATCTATGTTGAATGTTCAATATTATTGAAAATAAGCAGGGATTTTTTCATGCANCATTGTAATGGTGTATTTTCTGAGGATGCCATCTGTCACGAGTTACAATCCAGTAGTGGCAAGCACTCGATTGTCATGGCAAACTTCCACCTTTACAAGTTTCCATAATTCTTACTCAAAAAAGCTCAGTAAACTTAGGCAAAGGGCATGTCAGGAGTCTGCAGCTCTTGGTAAAGTTCTCCCAGGATACTTTGGAGGCTATCCAACATCAGAATATGGTCAGTTTCTTGTGTTCTGATCTCATCGTCTTGTGTTTGGTCATGGACTTCTCTGACTGAGTTAACTGAAGTCTGTACTTTTCAAGGGACTCTATTTTCTGCTTTGTCCTCTTTGCCACTAACGGGTCCCTAGAATTGAATAAACCACGTGAATAAATTAACATCCCCCCGCCAGTCAACAGACTCACGGCTCAGAATACTTCATACCAGAAGATGATTGGTTACTCCTTGGGCCAATAAGTCAACATGAAACATTATTGAAAGCAGTAAGTACAGCCTTGGACCAACACATAGCAGCTGAGACCACTTTTGTCTTATTGAGTTGCCTTTTGGGCCAAAACCAGGATTATGGCAACCACCAAGATGCTCAAAAATTCCCCTTTCTGCACTCCCACAATTTGACCCCTCCCCCTGAAATAAATTCCTTCGAACCATGTGGCACACTCATCATCACATGCACACAAACACGTTTAATAAGTTCCTTAATCCCAACGCAACGTTAAATACACAGGTTTTATTTAGTAAAACTAAAACGACGAGCTTCGGTACTAAAATATATTAAAATATCTCCACGTATGGAGCGATGCGCTCTTTGTCAAGGGTGTGCTACATACTGTTAATATATTTTAGTAGCGACGCTCCTCATTTTAGTTCTACTGTTTTATATTTTTATTCTCAGGGCATTGCAACATCTATTTGATTTCAATCAGGTTTTACTTGTTTGAAAGTTTAATACCACCCAGAAAATAAACCTGTATATCACACAGAAACTAAAAGAGATACCTATGCAAAAAAACAGCAAAACATGACAATTTAAGACGTACACCAGAGTGTGGACTAAATAAACACACGACTGTCATGTAAGTAAAATTCGAGCACAAAAATCGGGACATCATCTAGCATAACACCTCTCAAGTACTGACAGTGGTGGCTCGTCTATCGATACTTGCACCCTTACCGATCCTCGTTACGACGCAGAGATTCTTGGAGTTTTGCCAACTGTTTGTCAATGTTTCTAATTTCCTCGTGTGTCTTAAGCAGCTGAAAACAATAATGATATGTAAATTGATAAACACTGCAGCACCAAGGTTTCATGAAGCTTTACACGACAGTTCAAATTCCAAGTTTGTTGCCCAAATCAAAAGTTTGATTCCTGAGTTAATCATTAACAGTTCAGCTTCATGTATGAAACAAAAGCATCGTAAAATCACACCACTAACCACTTGGGAGACCAGACAAGAATAACCTTGTAAACCCTGAAACTCCTTTAGCATGGGTGCATGAAACAGTACTTAATAGGGACTCGACTAAGTTCCTTAAATCTACTGCGTATTAATGGGCTGATTGTCACACTGATTGTCCTTTTATATGTTCTTTGAGTGCCAATACTAGGCAATGTTTTGGCTTCGTTACAATTTGAGCGTAAAATCTATGTTGAATGTTCAATATTATTGAAAATAAGTAGGGATTTTTTCATGCAACGCATATAATTTAAGGACAAAAACCCTAATTGTTTGGATTGATTAAAGGGCTCAGTTTTAGTTATATTATTAGAAAATGTCATAGCTCCTAATAATGACATAAAAAGGGTAGAAAAATATTTGAGCAAAAAACGTAACTAGTACGCAAAGTAGGGAACTTAGTACATATTCCACATGTGGGACTGTTTCATGCAATGGGCCACTGTAACCAAGTATCTCAACACACTAGTTACCTGGATATTGACTTGTTTGTCTGACTTCTGCTTCAGATCAGCTTCCGTGATTTGTCTCACATCTTTTCTTTTTTTGCCATGGCCATGTGACCGGACCAGTGAATGGAGATCGGCTGAAAATGAGTTGATCACGTGACCAGACCAGAAAATGAAGACCAGCAGAAAATGAATTGGTCAAGTGACTTGACAAGTAAACAGGGATCAGCTGATATTGCGACTTGACTAGCAAATGAAGATCAATGGAGAGGGTCAAAATGGAATGTGAATAGGCCAGTCCACATGACTAACTACTTTGAGTTCAATGCTGCCTTATTCAACACTGTTTACCTACAGGACTGTGGTTTTCACATACACACACACCTTCACTTTCCTAGAACAACGTGTTTGAACAAATACTTTGAATTTCCTAAGTTATCACAGTAATGACTGTAGGAAAATACAGTGTACACTCATTATGCAGACATACAATTTGCATAGACGGAAAAAACATTATGACTGTGGGCGAACACGAGCCCATCTTTGTGACAATTGCACATTCTTTGGTGACGAGCTTAGACACTTAACAGCACGCATACATGTACCTCTTTTTCCATGCAGTTTCTTGTTGATGAAGTCAAACACATTTAGTTTGTCTCCCTTGTCTTTGTATCCTTGCGCCACCTGTTGGCTTTGTTGTTTGGCCTTCATCTTCTGCCTCTTGAGTACATCCATCAGACACTGATCACCAGCTTGCTCTTTCAGCTCCATTACCTTATCTAGAGACTTGCCTGAGCGTGGTGAGCAAATGGTTTTGTGGTGACAACAAGCAACAAACATTGCATAAAAAGATGTGTTTCAATAGCGACATGTTTCCTAAGAAACATACATCATTCCAAAACTTCAAATCAAGAATGACAAGCTTGTCATAATTGAAATATTTTGCTGAGTTTGTGTAATTATGTCTTACGGCAATTTTTGTTTCTATGACTTCACTTACACGTCCTCGAGATGACATCAACTAATGGGGGAAGGGAGCCATAGACAAATCCAGCTTGTTCAAATCCTGAGAAACATCACTTTATCTTGGTTGACGTCTGACACTGAATTAGCGTGCACTGAACAAACCTCTGAATTAACTATATCGACAACATCTTGAAGAGATGAGTAAAGACAAACTCATTCTGACTTCCATGAAATGTCACACAACATAAACGTGGCATTAAAGAATATTAGAGAAAGCTTTATATCAGGAAAATAGGAAGGAAATGTCAAACACCACTTCTGTTTTTAAGTGATAGGAAACTACGCATAGACATGAATTTGACTTCAGAAAAATTCACTCAAGTCTCACCAGGTGGCAGTAGAAGGATTGGGACAGGCTCGGCACGGCCCTCACCTGCCTTGCCTAGTCCTTGACCAGTGATGTAGCCCATCTTGGACATGAGTTTCGACCCGATACCCTGTAAGAGAGGAAAATGGTAGAAGTGAAAGATGGTTCCAAGCGATTCAGAAACAACATTCAGCCCAAGATAGTGGATCAAAGTACAAAATATTTTTATGTCAGCCTGAGATGCTCGACCATGGTGCACAGTATCCATACCCTAATTAGGGCAAAACAAACTAATATACTTTGGTGGGGTACGTGGTTGACTATGGTCAGTAATTCTGAAAGATCAGCCACACAATATAATTTGTTGCCAAAAGGTTCATAGGTTTGGAGCGAGATGTGAGAAAGACTTAGAGTACCAATGTACTTAATACGGTGAAATAACGAAAAGATATATGTAACTTGAGTTTGCAAATCCTCTGTGCTCACAAAACATTCTGGTACACACCCTTGTGTGTGCTTCCCATTCACCCAACTTCTCAGTCGTCTGCGGTGGTTTCCATAGAAACACAGGCAGGTCATCGTCTGAGGACTCGTCATTGAGTGCCTTCAGCTTGGTGCTGTCATTATAATCCTCGCCTGAAGAGTCACCACCATTGTCGTCATCAACCTCTGCAAAATGTAAATCAACGGAAGGCATAAGGAAAACTAAACCCAAGATCAATGTTATCCTGTTAAACTAATTCCTACCTGTATATCTACGGGTGTGTTGCCTGCATCTTTCTACCTGAGCCCCGTGGAAGCCAGTGTTTTCATGTTGAGAAAATTAACACAGATTAACTAAATAATTGTCACAATTGAATTATAAAAACATACAATAATCAAAAGCCAGCGCTCACTTGAAATATGGCTAAGATTGAATACAATATGCAAGATTTGGAAATATGGGAAATCATGACTTAATTCGGATGTCATTGGATCAGTTGCTTTCAAACCAACACAAACTAATTTGATTTCTGACATTTCAGGTTCTGGGCCAACAAAAGAGCTAACTCTAGTTCTCCACAAAACTGTCACTGTCTGTTGTGCGTATGACCCACCAGAGGGCACCACATCCTCCAACTCAACTGTACTCGTCTCATTGTACATGTCATATTGCACCTCATACTTATGATCATCAAGTACCCTCGTAACCCTAGCTGTGTACCACACATTGTCATGGTAACGGGCCAGGCATTTGCATCCTTCTGTAAGGCGACTGAAACCAGAAAGTTTAAGAATTCATTCAACTAAGTTTGCATTCATGTTGCGCAAATTTGGCAAAGTACTCTACTATGTTTTACTCCACAAATCCATCGTTATTACCACTCACTAATGGACTGACATTTGCTTCACTAAACTGGAACCATTAGGATCATTCCTCCAAACAGCAATTATTTCGTTTTCTTTTCTACATACTAGCACACACCCGGAAATCACGTATATCCAGGTTCCAATTCCTTCCCTCGCATACATACGCTACTACGACCTCCTATTAAATGAAAAGCAGAGTATTAATGTAAGCCACACATCAAACCTCACCTATAGTCAGGTTCTTGAAAGTCTTTGATATCTGACATATTGACTATGTATCCATGGCTGAATCTGTAACAGAATACAATGTTGAATTGATGTCAACAATTTAGGATACACATATGGGACGCAGGGACTAACTGTTCCTCGTCCATTCAAATAAGTTGGAAAAAATCAATGGTCTGTCAACTTCTGTTCCGCAATACTATTAAAACATGGACGGATTGACACTTTAATTTCAAAGACCTGGAAAATGGAAATGGCATTTTTACCAATGTTTCAATTGATGAAACCTCCCTTAGTGTAACCAGTATTACTTGCTGGTTCATGAGTAATTGATTACATTTACTTGATAGAAACTTGTACACAATGGCTACTCATGAACATTAGACTTCTTAATACAAATGACTGAAAGAACAACAAGAAACCCCAGGTTTAGAATCTGACGCCATGGACTGACAGATAGGGAGAACTGTTCAACTGTTTGAACTAAAGACCTCTAAGTCCAAAATTTACCAGTAGGGACAACAAAATCCTAGTGGCCAAAGGGAAAACTAACCGGCACTTGTCTTCCTCATAACGACATTTTCCCTCCAGGAAATATGGACAGACAACCATGGACTGGTGTGTGGGGTAGCAGAATACGACACGGAGCTGGACAAAAAGCATAGAATCATACGAAAGCAGCAAAAAATTTAAGAGTTCGATTCGATTTAATGTCAGTGGCCAAAACAAAGACATAGTCTGCCAACGATAATATGCTCAATGTATGACCACTGCAATTGAGTGCATGGGCTGACAAAGCTCCTACTTTAGACAACACGGCATATTGGATATTCCAAGGCAAAGAGCAGAAATTTTGAATATAAATCTAAAAAAGAGCATAGTATAACTTTTTGGGAGTTTAACACAAATCTGGTTCACGCAAGTCCGACTTATGCAAGTTTAATATGTAAAAATACAATTTGGAATTTTGGAACACATATGAGTTGGACATCATTTAAAAAATCATTCCCCTACATACACAACTTTAAAGTGATTCAACAAAAATAGCAATTAATTATTTTTATTTGAGTATTAGCATTGTGACTATTGTACAAGAATTGGACATACAATGTAGTTCACCATAGAATTAAATCAACGAAAATTCTGGCACACCTATAAATAACTGACAATTCCTAACATAACCTTCAACTCACCTTTGGTATCGAAGATTCCTTAGTGATAGGTTCTAAACTAAGCACCAGGGCATTGTGGTACTTCATGTGTCCCCAGTCATACGAGTGAGGAGCCCGGCATTTCATTCCTGCCACTTGTTCACTGTGAGACAAATAGTCATCACTGGCCTCTCCCTCTAACGAGTGTAAATCACCAGTCACGGAAGATGTGCCGGGGGGATTATCACACGTAGAGTTGTCACTAACCACCGGTGACTCTTCAGCTATGGCCGCCTAATAAAGAACAAGAATTGTCTAAAGATGTTGCACTGGAGTCTAGTTAATGCAGCAGTCAATGGTAGGTCAAAGGTCGCCATACCCAGCATCTATATCAAGCAATGACTAATGAGTATATATTTGACAACAGTGAACAGTTAAGGAAAGCATTTTGACAATATGAACAAGAATTATTCAGTCGATTGTCAAGTTCACATTAATGAAACAGGACTATTTTAAGTGGACTTTAACAACATGTACAATGAACACTTTAACCTGAAATGCAGCAAATTCCTGATCCATGCTGCTACTGGCACCTGGTGCGGAGACATTATCAAGTTCCCGCAACAGGTTGCTTTTCTTCAATGACAAAAGACTACTCTCTGTCAGCTGTATGAGTTCCAGCAAATCATTCTTTAGCTGTACAAGATCCTGGCTGTTCTCTGTCCCTGACGCTAACAAAGCCGTCTCCACTTGAACCAGCTGGAAATTGTGAAAGTCACTTTATTACGTACATGTACTAGTACTGAGAATATGTTAATGTGAAAACTAGCAAAGACGGGGACTGGGAGTGCTAGACACGAGGGGGATGGTTATACCATGGTGACAGAGTCAGAGGGGGGGNGTACAGCTAGATTGAATGTTTGGATGATGTAATGTGTTAATGATCCTTAAAAGATGGAGAAAACATTGTATCAATATTGAGGTATCACGTTGTAAATTCTTATCGTGAGCCAAAATCAGGCCATTCTGGGTTATTTAATTTTGATTAGCTTAGGATTGGAGGACCTGTCCCATTTTCAGATCCAAATTGCTTGACAGCGAAGTTAGGGTAATAGCCTGAAAAACGTGCCTGATTTTTGAGAACCATTTTTTTCACTGAATAACGGGCATCAAATTGGTTCTCAAAATACGGGCATGTTATATCGGACTTTTGCCCGAAGCTAATCTGATTACACGTAGGCCTAGCGGTCTCGGTAGCCAGCCAGCTAGCTGTATGAAGACTGTTGTCCAAATACAGTTAGGTACCACTGTGTGCATTTCTTCCATAGGTCCCAAAATTGCACACAGCCACAGTAGTTCGATCTACTCGTCACCTTGCCGTGAAACCTGTAAGCTAAACACCGGACGGTGTGCATGCAAAATCTGGAAGTCAACAGACACTCACCTTGCCCATTACAGCCATTTAGGTGAAAAACAATGCAATAAAATTCATTTTCATGTGCAACTCTCCGATTTTTCTAACAATCAAAAGTATGTCGTCGTTTTAAAAACAGTACGCTCGTGTCACGCGCATATGTCATTCTCTAAATTTTGCTACATCTCTCGGGAGATGGTGATAGCTTGGCAGCAGCAAAATTTCTTCTGAAATTCGTTTTTTTGGTATCAAAATTCTCAGGCTAAAAACTTATAATGAAGTGAAATCAGTTCGATAATTTCAAGTTGTTGTGATTTATACGCAACCTCGTGAAAGAACAACAGTTGATTGAAGAATCGGGCAAAAATGCACATGGCCAATAGGTGACACAATAATAAAGATCATTCACTCCACAACTTTAGCAGCAGAATAACGGTAGAACGGGATTTTTTGCAACACCTTTAAATAATTTAGTTTACTCAAGGAAGACTGTAGTTTTTAATGACACAAATTTTGCATCAGATTTGATCTTACCACATTTTTACCCACATCGGCGCAAAGCTGTATATTTAGTATACAGCTTTGTACCAAGGCTACGGCATCCTAGCCTTGATACAAAGCTGTATATATATATAAATATACAGCTGTATTTTGACGACAGTTTTCATACAGCTAGCTGGCTGGCTAGCGGCAGGCACACACACAGACTCTGAGTCTGACATGTATTTTGTGTTCGTGAAAGATAGAATCATAAACACCTGAATTGCACATTGCTAGCTCTAACCAGCTCTCAACTATACTAATAACACACCTGGCTCTTGTACGTTTCTATAGATAACTCAAGTGATCGCTCATCCATTTCTGAATGTGAAATAGACCTATGATTGCCTCAACACAATGCAGCCAGCGCCGTCTACGGTTGGCGGTCATTATCAAAAAGCATTTCACATTTTATTGAACTGTGCTTTACAGTCCAGTAGGCTACTATGTTTATCAAATAAATTGCTTTACTGAAAAAGGAGCAATATATTTGCACAAAAATACACAATACATCCCAAATGGTACCTTAACTTTGGTACTGAAGCGTTTCATACGAAACTGAACCTTTTGATTATACGACAGACATATTATGGCGGACACCGAGTCGATGTTCAAACGAAAACGCAAGAATTTTCGCAAAAGACGACACTCTTCTTCAAGCAATTCAGATTCCGAGAAAGAAGATGACCTCATGTGAATATGATCTTATATATAAACTCATCCAACTTAGAATTGGTAGCTTTGATCTTTGTTTTCATTAAGAAAATCAAGGTGGCATTTAGTCTTTTAGACATTATCAGTACGGCGACTGGTATTGGCTTGCATGCCAGTGATGTTATGAAGTCACTAGAGTCGGCTAGCAGTTTTGCATTTTCCATAGTTTTGACTATTATATTTACTTGTATCTGAAGTATGAACCACATTCATACTGATGGACTGTTGGATCTATGCTCATCCACATTCAGATTTGCACACACTGTGTCTGAAATTAACACAATTGTTTAACCGACTTGTACTTCTGCGAATGTCTGGGCACATCCTTCAGGTAACCCTGAGCCAAGAGACATGTTTTTCCTTTTTAGTTTCTTTATACCGGTACATTTATCTTTCAGCTCAAAACTTGATGATGCCAAAGAACTACAGAAACTGCGTAACAAAGCCCACGGTGTCAGCGCAGCTAGCTTAGCCCTTGGCAAGAAACTGCAGAAAACAGAAGAAGTCTTGGTTGGGGTAACTGAGCTGATCTGAATTGAGTTCTAGACTCGGTGCACATATGCATACTTTGAGCTTATGTCGTTACTTGAACTCTGGGCTTGTCTTGCAAGCTTTTGTTCTTTTCAAACAATAGGATTTAGGCGAAAAGTCATGTCTTGTATGTACTTCGAATCAGTTTGAAACCCATTACGAAATGAACTGCACCCACCATGACCAATTGTCGTCAGTGTTTTGAACTGTTTTTAAAAGCAACAAAAATAAGACGCAAGCAAACTTTCATTCACAGGGTTTGCTAAGTTGGCCAGAATCAGCTAGAACTCACTTTTGGTGAATTTGGTTTTCAAAAACTGGGACAACTATTTCTTTCCCTAGATGTTTACATTAAATTTTACAGTTCTCAGTGCCAATTAAAGTTTCATGATCCATAGAAAATAGTGCAGTCACTAAGTCCACTGTATAATCGGTAAGGTAAAATTGCAAGTAAGGTTTTAAATGACACTTTCAGGATGAAATGCATACAAACTCTTTTGTGATGTTTTAGAAATATATCCCCCAAGCAGGGTATTCAAGATTCCATGTGAAAAACATAGGTATTAATTGTCAACAAAGTTTTTTGAGTGAAGCATATTCCTTTTCATTCTGGGTACACACCTTGTTTTATGTCTGGTATTTCAAACTCAGATCCTGATTAATTTTTTTAATTAAGTAATACATCAACTCTTGACAGATTACAGCAACTCATTGTATCAATGTTAATTCGGCAGATAAGTTATCAACAGGTTTCAAAAATTGAAAGGCATGGCGTCCGGCTAGGGTTTGGTAAATGTGTTGTCCTGCTGTCTGATAATGTCAGTAAACTGTAGTTATCTCCCTTGTCAGTCAAGATTATCTGGGCAAGCATTCAACTCGCTAGTCTGTGCATTTGACTGCAATTAGGTGACTTACCAAAAGGTGTAGTTGCAGTGAAAGGGTCAGATTTGTTTCACTTACATATAGGCCTCGAACTGTTATGATCAGTGAGAATAAATTTATCATGTTCACAATGTTACTTTCACAATTACATTAACTTATTTTATGAAAATAATTAAGTTGTGTGCAGTGAAAACTTGCGGGGATTAGTTTAGCTGATCTCACAGATTATGACATTTTGCAGTAAATTGTTTATAGTCGCCTATCAAACATGGTCTGGAGTTTTTATTTCAGAATGACCCTTTCAAGCTTAAAACTGGAGGTTACATTGACATGAAGGCTCTGAAAGCAAAGGGGACGTAAGTACACGATGTGATGGCTTTGTCATTCAGTTGAGTTCCTTGGTGAGGAATTAAACAAGTATTGATTTGACTGGGTTCAAATGTGCTACATTTTTATGTCATTTGTTTTTAATGACTTGGACAACATCAGACTCCAAATATTTTTTATCTGACTTTGCTCTCTTAATTAATTAATTGTCTTTCAAATTTACACTAGAGGGCATCTGTCCGAAACACACGGTGAAGAGTTGTGTTTCAACGTGACAATAGATTCGGTGTGCCTCATTGCCAAACTATAATGATGGCAGAAAAGTTTGTAGAATTTCACGGAAATATTGTCAGAGTGCAATTTGTAGAATTTTGTGGAAATTTTGCCAAAATGCGAGAACTAGAAAATGCAATTGTCAGTTAACATGAGTGACGCACCATAGGGGGCCCTGACTTATTTAATTGCTGCACTGCACATGTTTAAAGTTGAACTTGCTCGCTAATTCGATATTTGTGTGATCGCTTCGACAAATTAGTTTGAAGCACAACACACAGTGACAATGTGAATATGAAGTTGGCTGAAAATTGCCAAATGTTTGTAAGAATGAGTTTTGTGTATAAAATGATTAAGTTCTGTAAATCACTCAACCATGTCCAGTAAGTATCGTGACTTGGTGCTGGGGAAAAACACTGCATGGTGTGGGTTATGTGAGCTCCCAAGGTACGTCATTAGTGCAAAGGTCACCTATTTGCAGAATTTCCTGTTTTCACATTTACAAATTGTCAACGAATTCAACTGCACTTTGTTTAGCATAGATAATGTTAAAATAGCATAGTTGTTTAGTTCCTGCTATACGTTAGCATTGTTAGGAGCATGCAAATACATCTTTAAAGTGTAAGTCCTGCTGCATTCTCACTTGTGAAGTTTCTTGAATATTTGTGAATGGCTGTTCTGTTGGTCTCATAGCAGGTGTGCAGGTCAGTTGTTTTGTTTTGCCTTTGTAGACGGTTGTCAACAGAGGAAGCTGAGGCGATAGGCACGGCATTTGCTGCTGAAACAAACCGCAGGGATGAAGACGCAGACATGTAGGTGGACTCTTCTTTTTGTATCTTAAATGTTGTGTCTTTTCTAAAGAGCAGCTGCTTCTATCTGTGGACTATATGGTGAGTGAACAGTCACATGATCTCAGCCATGAGTCAGAGTCATGTATTATTCTGACATGCATTTGATGAAACCAGCTAGCAGTGACGAAGTATTCATGTGGACGCATTTCTTTTGCATAAAGTGCAGTTTCAAGTCCCATGTAACACACTGAACAATATGGATACGTCTTAGATCTTGATCCAGCGTGCCTACAAAGAATTATTTGCCTTGAAGCTACGTGAATGGTCATCCTTTATTTTTTGGTGTTACGGAAGTATACAAACTATTCAATATCTGAATGCCAACAGTTGAAATTAAGGTTAATTATGATTTAAGATTTTTTAATCTGTGTTACTTTCTGTGAAGGTTATAACACGTCATTTTTGTTATTGGTTACTACAAGGCTTGGAATTTTCCATGGAAACGCGGATTTCCGCTTTTTTCAAATGTTCTGTCCGCGTATTTTATTATATTTCCGCGTAAAAAAACGGATTTGATATAAAATTTCCGCGGCAAATTTCTTTCTTACCACGGCGTTGCCGACAACTTTCATCTCGAAAAGCAGAAGTTGCCCTTTATGTTTCGGAGGAAAGTAAATTGTCAACATTGCTGGGGCATCTCTGGGATAGCGTGGTGGATTTCTTCAATGGCATCTCGTGTGATTGTAAACCTTGGTGACAAATACTACGACTCTGCAGCCAAAAGAAAATGTGTGGAGGTGGGAGTGGACAGACAAGCTAAAAAAACGCTGACGCACGCTTCCGGAGGTGGTACCGGTTTTTTTCTTTTAGTCCTTTCGATTGTTGTCCGCAAAGGTCCACATCGACTAATCGACTATTTCGAGGCTGGGTTTAGGGCCATAAAAAAATACGCTTTTTTGTCATTGGTCATTCCAAGCCCTATTACTATGACAGTATTTGGCTTTGTGGAGGCAAATCATTTTTTTGTTATTGATTACTGTCGTATGAAAATTTTGCCTTTGGTTTCAGGTTGAAATATGTGGAAGAAGAACTGGCTAAGAGGAAAGGTGTGTCTTCAGTTAAGGACGAGACCCAGAAGTAAGTCAATGTCATGTACTTTAAATGCTTGTACCTGGGACTTAGTAGTGTTAAAGAACTACAGAAGGGAGTGATCGTTTTGGGGGAGAGCGGGTCTGACAGGCATGAATGACCAAGCAAAGTAAATATTTTTCATGAATGTTTCTACAGTATGTTGGTGGTAGGCATTAGTAAGAATGCTTTCTGAATAACAAGTAGGAGTGTCTTCAGCTTGATTGACAGGGAGGTTGGCAACCTTTGTTCTCATTTGTCGAAATTGGAATTTGTTATTGAGTTGACATCATGCTGAGCATTAAGCCCTGTGACCTCTTCTTGTGTGAGATTTAATCAAGAAAAGCATGTCAGCTAATTGTGTGTTGCTTGTGAAATCTGCCAATTCATTGTGAAGCCTACACTTGCTGGTTCTCAGGCAAAAGATTGCTGAGGACGCCCTCTATGAACTACCGGAGCACTTACAAGTGAGGTCATCAAAAAAGACAGAGGGCATGCTATCCAATCAGATGTTGTCTGGCATCCCAGAGGTGGATCTCGGCATTGAGTGAGTAGTCTTGTGATGTTGGCATTGGCTTTAACCATATGGTTCATATATCGTCTAGCTTATGCACTGGCTCGAAATCAGAACTATTGGTCTGAGTTCCCTAGATTTAGTAATGTTGAGTAGAACTACTTTAGTGTTGATGCATACTTTGCTTGCATATCTCAGTATCTTGCATGATCATGCAGGGAACCTCATAGTATGTTTGTAAACAATGAGTAACTTGTGAGAAGTAACGAGTGTTCTTGACGAATGGATGCTGTTTGAGGGAATAGACTTTGCAAAAGACGGAAGCTAAATGAAGTTTTGCTCAAGTTGTCATAACTTCAGTGGGAATATGCTCTGGGTTGATTTTCACATGCAGGGCTACATGTACTTATGGATGGTTATTGAACAAAGTGGTGATGCCCATCCCCTGCTCAGTTAAGAAACTCACAATAGGTCTGTTCATTTGAGACAAACTTTATATTGAAAGTTATAGCCTGCTGTTTTTACTCAAGCATGTGATGATGCATGAGCTTCTTTTGCACATAGATTTGTGCAGTAAGCAAATAAATGTAGTTGTGCTTGTCCATTTTGTCTTCAGGGCAAAAATAAGAAATATCGAGGCAACGGAAGAAGCCAAACAGAGGCTGATCCAGGAACGAATGAGAATGAAGGAGAAAGTGTCAGATTTTGTACCAACCAACATGGCCGTCAACTTTGTACAACACAACAGGTGTAAGTAGGAACAATAACAACAACAACAACAACAACAACAACAACGATAACAATTTTAATATCAGTAATAGTAACAATCATGATAATACCAGACCTGTGTACTATACGCGGAAAATGCGGATTCATACGGAAATCAAGCCTCCAGTACGCAAGTACGCACGGCCAGGCAAAAATACGCAAATACAAAAGAGATTATTAATTCGCTTGTTTCTCAATAAATACGCCGATTTGTAGTCTAAACGGACGAGGAAGAAGATTTTAAAGTTAGAAACGAAAAACAAATGATTGCAAAATCATTATTTTAGCCAAAAAGTTGAGTTACAAAGTCGGAAAACGTGCTTCGTTTTATTCTCGAAATAGCCTGAAAATCGGCGAATCGCGAGGCCCCTTCTATCGGCATGTGTGTCACAGGCCTAACCTATAAGCAACGACTTCTGTGGTTTGTGGATTGGCTTACTTCATCTAATTCCAGCTATTTACGGCTAAATACGTACTGTTGACAAAATGGCAAAGAATGTGGTCGCATATTCCGAGCTGTGAAGAAAGTAACTTTTTANGTGTTTTAAGCAACTGAGGTATAGGATGTGCTTGTATTATGAAGATTACTCACATTTTGCCCCTAGCCCATTGAGAAGACAATGACCATGCCTTTCCATTTTGCAAAGTATGCCCTCTACTGGCCACTTTATGGTACCAATAAACAACCCTAGAAGGATACCGTATGCGGTGCAATTGTGGGCGCATTTCAACGCTCCGCGTTGCTCTTGTATTGAAAGTTATAGCCTGCTGTTTTTACTCAAGCATGTGATGATGCATGAGCTTCTTTTGCACATAGATTTGTGCAGTAACCAAATAAATGTAGTTGTGCTTGTCCATTTTGTCTTCAGGGCAAAAATAAGAAATATCGAGGCAACGGAAGAAGCCAAACAGAGGCTGATCCAGGAACGAATGAGAATGAAGGAGAAAGTGTCCGATTTTGTACCAACCAACATGGCCGTCAACTTTGTACAACACAACAGGTGTAAGTAGGAATAATAAAAACAACAACAACAACGATAACAATTTTAATATCAGTAATAGTAACAATCATGATAATACCAGACCTGTGTACTATACGCGGAAAATGCGGATTCGTACGGAAATCAAGCCTCCAGTACGCAAGTACGCACGGCCAGGCAAAAATACGCAAATACAAAAGAGATTATTAATTCGCTTGTTTCTCAATAAATACGCCGATTTGTAGTCTAAACGGACGAGGAAGAAGATTTTAAAGTTAGAAACGAAAAACAAATGATTGCAAAATCATTATTTTAGCCAAAAAGTTGAGTTACAAAGTCAGAAAACGTGCTTCGTTTTATTCTCGAAATAGCCTGAAAATCGGCGAATCGCGAGGCCCCTTCTATCGGCATGTGTGTCACAGGCCTAACCTATAAGCAACGACTTCTGTGGTTTGTGGATTGGCTTACTTCATCTAATTCCAGCTATTTACGGCTAAATACGTACTGTTGACAAAATGGCAAAGAATGTGGTCGCATATTCCGAGCTGTGAAGAAAGTAACTTTTTACAGAAGGGAACATCTATTGTTGCCACGTTATTCCAAAGAATGACAATGTCTTATTCAAGGGATCGTGGAATTTATACTACAAGTTGTATAGCGTGTTGTTTTTTGCGGACATGGTGACTGCACTGACTTCGTAGCATGTTGAGCTGATGATAATACTCGAGCCACAGTTGAGCATCGAGGTCTTTTCGCCTGCAGTACAGTGGTACGTGTTCATAGACACTTGCAATGAGTAATTGTTCAAAACTTTTGTGATTGGTTAAGAAAATATCGTCTGGTGCAAAACTTTGTCCAGTGCAGATTCATCAACAAATTTTTGCAGATATGTTTTTGTGTTATGAAATGAAGTGTATGTACATGATTAATCATTGGGCATGTGTTAACATAAATATGTTCTGACAGTAAGGACATTTGATTAACAGGATCTTTTCACTAATTGTGTTGTCCCTCAACTAAACAACTTAAATTATTCTGAAAATTGGTGATCAAGTCAATGCATGTATTTTTGAGGCAGTAAGTAGGAAAAGTACCCATGCATGTATTTAGGGGGGGCTTGAATGAGTCCCTTATTTGGCAAAGTAGGCCAAGAGGTCCTGAGAGAAACCAAAAGTCTGAGAAAACAAGACAAAAGTTCACTAAAGAGGCAAGAATTCGGTGAAAGCTCTGAACGCTGAAAAAACTTTTTTTCTTTTTTTTAGTTAGTGGAAGGTCCACTACGAAAAATTCAACCCCCCCCCCCTAATATTTTAGGGTAAATTTGGTCTGTACACCAAAATCTGCAAATTTACTTAAAAATTTGCAAAACTGGTGTTCAGAGTACTCCAATGAAGTTTTGGTGGTACACAGGTCTGTAATACTTGTCATAATAGCAATGATTTTTGCAAACGACATGCAAGTTTTGAGACATCCAGTTGAGGTTGCGTCCATCTCTCACGCACTTCAGCGTGGCTAGTGGTGTAATTATTGTTCTGGCCAATAGATGGCGTCTTAACCAGACGACGCAGCATTGAGGTGAAGACACTATCCCATTAGAGAAGTGTGGCTGATGGAACCTTAATCCACCTTTTCTCACCCCTCCTGAACTAATCTTTCTCACCGTCTAGGATAGTTACATCATCAGTATTAAAGTTATGTCAGGTGGTGCGTAAGGGGCTTAAAATTGCCGAGCCCTATGTGTCCCTATTAGTAGGGAGAGGAGGGTATGATGTACACATTTTTAAGGACTGTTTTGTTGCACCTATAGCTTTGATCACTGTGGGTCCTTAGGCTGAACATGATAGACTGCACATAATTTATTACCCTTAGGAGTCTTAACGCTATGATAATATGATTAAGAGTTTATGATTTTATGATCAATTTGGTACTTACAGTTTTTAAATCCAATATGTCTGATCTGCCCAATATATTTCAGTTAACATAGAGGACACTGCACCCCTGTTGAAAGTCACCAGTAAGGAATCGCCAAAGCCTAAACCTCTGAGAGTTGGAGATTCCGAAATAGTCCTTGAAAGTAAGTACTTTTATAGGGATAAATGAGACCTCATGCTTTTTATATCTTGTGAAAAAGTATGTGGTGTTAATATGATCCACTGGTTATATCAAAATGATTTTGAATTGAGTCTATTTTACACTCGAAGCTTGTTTGATGTTTTTTCACTGTGTACACTGATTAATCAGCAGATCCTATTCACTGAAGTGATGAGGTACAGTCCCACTATAGCACCAAGCAGCTCTTTGGTAGGAGTATGATAGTGTTATATTTTGCAAGATCACGGGATGGTGACATCACAACATGTGGTTTGGGCTGTTGATGCTTGTGGTGCTAACTAGAAGACTATAAGTGACAGGTAAACATAACGCTTTGAGCCTGCAGCTCAGTCATGTGAACTAGTCATGTGAACAAGTCATGTGAACTAGTCATGTGAACAAGTCATGTGAACAAGTCATGTGAACAAGGGCCTGGGCTGGAGGCTCGAAACGTTATGTTTACCTAACTTATGGTCTTCTAGTCTTCTCTGGTCTTTCCTAAGCATTTTATCCTTAAACACCACGTTTCGCTTGACTGACGATCAACAATCTTTCCATAAATCACTGGAAAACATGGAGTGTTCGTATACAAGTCAGCTGAATGAACACCATTGTTCTGACATTATTCACACACAGATAAACTGGCCACCAAAGAATATTTGGAGGACTACTATTTGTGGACAGCCAGGCTGACCTCTACAGTTGTGATAACTTATTTGATGCATTGTCAGGTGCATTGTGGGTGTTTCCTATCCGAACAATTAGTTGGTAGCCATTGACAAGAGAATATGCCCTCACTACGGTATTAATTGTTTGGAAATGGGACACCAATTTTCGTTGATATGATGAAACTGGAAATAGATACATTGGTAATATATCAACAAATATTGTTATGTTTAAGAGACTCTTACAAGTCAGAACACGCCAGAGCATTGAGACATATAGTCAAATTTATTGTGCATTCAAAATCTCAGTCAAAAAGATTTTTAGTCTTTTTCAGGTGCATTGTGGGTGCTTTCTATCTGAAAAATCAGTGTTCATGTATTCTCCTAGGAGTGCTTAATAGCCATGAAAGCGAATGCAGTGTTTCACAACAAATTTCTTCATCATTGTATGTTTTGAATCTCTTAAATGCTTTTGGCGTTATTGTGATAACAAATAGGACATTACTATGTGTTATCGTATGAGCTTTCAGAAAGGGCAATTCTTCCAGTAGTGCCCTTGGCACTATTTCGATCAGGAAAAAGGACTTCACATTCAAGGCTTCTCAAAATAAAGATTGATCAAGTTCATTTCTTTTCCTACAGCTGCACCAGAAAATAAAAAGAAGCCGAAGGACAACGCTACAGATGACTACCATTATGACAAGTTTAAAAAACATATGATGAGGCGTAACTGACGCTGTCAATCATTTTCTGGTGATAGTTGTCTGTTATGTTGGAGAGACGCACATGCTTGAATTGTGGGCAGGATTCTCAAAGTCTTTCCATGCTATAATGCACGGTGAGATGGATCATGAAAGCCTATTTACATCATTCATGCAACAACATGGTATTGATCCTTAAACCCTGTTCACGTTATAAAGCAATGCGGGATGGAACCTGAGCGCCTGTTTACATCATTCATGAACAATGTGGCATGGATCCTGAAAGTCTGTTCCCATGATAAAACAATGGGATGTATCGTGATAGCCTGTTAACATTACCAAATAATGCGTGTGGAGGTCACCAGTAGTTCTGTATACACACACTAGGTGTCAGGTGAGTGTCTATATGAATGACTCAGGGATCAGGTGATTGTAGGATAGAGTCCTTCGATAGTTGGAGTGGTCATGAGGAATTCGTTCCACGTGTTGAGTGTGGAGTCTTAGATAGTGTGCAAACCAGATAGAGTGTATGATCAAACACACTCAGTTCTGTAGAAAGCTTGTTAGTATTATGCACAAGCAGTGCTGTGATCGATAGGGCTTGTGACTGTTTTGTTAATAGGCTTACAACTTTGCAAGCATGGACTAGCAAAATGGACGTAACTTACACGTAGTGCATTTTTGGTGTGCCAGGCTTAAATGCTTAATCATGGGAGACTATTGCAAATGTAAGCTATGTGCACATCGAGCATTTAACGCCGCTTGCTTCCCAGTACAACGTTTGTAATATCTGGCTGAACATCTCTCAGGTCTGCATTGAGGTTGAGGTTATTGTAGTTTTTAAAATAAAGTGAACTGAACTCCGATGATCTCTGTTAATCTATGGGAACTTACCAGAATTATCCTGCAGTTCATTTAAACTTTCGTAGAAATAAAATAGTTTTTTATTTGAACTTTTGTTTTTATGCGGCGTTTGTAAATTAACTTGATTGGCACGTAGTCTAGGAGCGACACCTGTCGAGACTTTGCCCAAATTGTAATGTGTTCTAGTCGAAAACTGTTAGTCGCGATTTTCTACATCGACGCAATCTCAACGTGGTGCGCTCATTTTACAAACTACAATACACTTGGCTTGTGAGCAATATCAGATGTCATCTTCATGTATAGTCTCACCTTGTGCAATAAGTTCCCTTTGTATTTCTACTGAAAATATAATGTTTAATTTCTAGTGGAGTGTTTTGTGTTTCCGATGACGCAGAGGCGGATCTACAGGGGGGTTCAGGGGGTTTAAACCCCCCCTCGGGACAGGATCAAAAACAAAAACTGGAAAAAAAATCGCCAGAAAAACGAAATTAGCTACTAAAAATCCAAAAAAAATCTTACACGGGAGGAGGGAAACCCTCTCAAGACCTTCCTTCTCCTCGGCGCTACGCGCCTCGGATTCTTTCGAATCCTAAACCCCCCTTACTGAAATCGTAGATCTGCCACTGTGAGGAGATATTGCGCACACCGTTTTTACAACATACATGTACTCTACGTTGTCTTATACTTGTATCGGGTTCATAGATAATCACTCCTTCCCGTGTGCAAACCGACACCATGAGAACTGCGACTATTCTCTCTCTGTTTCCTCGAAGTATCCTCTGTGATATCAAGGACAGACGGCGATACCACTTTTTCAAGATGGTGTAGTGAACCATGATCCATCTCAATACCACGACTTCCTGATGTTGAAAATTTATCACCCTCAAACACGATGTATATTCACGGTGTTCCATCGAAATAGGAACCCCTGTCATGTACGGCGCACCAAAGTGGCTATAAGCCCCCCCCTCCACTTTTTCAATGCTGCGCCGCCCATGAGTATGATATCCCGTAGTCGAAAACAGAATCCTGCACCTTCAAAACACCTAACCAGCCCTGAAGACGCGAACCCTGAGAATTGCACATGAAAACCGGACCGTTGTCAGTAGCCTCAAACTTTGAGTTACATCCACAAGTGCAGCGTACTACGAGCTTAGCTTTAAGTGTTTAAGTGAGCATGGATGAACCATAGAGTAGAGTTGTATGAGGGCCTCCTAACAAAAATGTAATGGCTAGCGGTGACAAAAAATAAACCCTGCCAACAATGGAAGTTGATTTCTCACTGTTTATGTATTCTTTGTTTCGCCGTGTCTCTCTTTTCTCGTTTGGCCGTGCCCTATGCCTACATCGGTGCCTCGGTGGTTCCAGCCTCACCTGACATTTCATCGTCCGCAGAACGCCCACCTGGTCTGCACCCTCAACTATCAGTTTCTGAACTCGGTGACACAACGCTAGTCGAAATAATTACCGCTACGGAATCGTCATTATTTTTATATGATATTCATTTCTTATGAAATACTTCAAGATGCATTTCAAAGATATAACTATAATAATAAATAAAACAGTTGTAAAACAAGAATCCTTTAAATTTTAGTTAGAGCGTGTGTTTATTTCAGCACCATAGGTTTGACGGTTTGACCATCTTCGGGATGAGTGATGCCATAATACGGCTCCATAGACGGATTGTTTCTATAAGGAATCATTTTGAAGGGAGGGTTTATTAGTGAGAAAAAATGGGGCTCTTGACGACCAACAAACAGCTTGTCTTCCCACACCGGGTGGTTTTGTAAATGCCTTGGAGCCAGGCCACGTTCTACTTTCAACAAAACGTCGTATCCGTCCGTATTACGATTTGGATACGCACTGTGGCCACCATTGTCTATTTTTATGGCTGTGTAGCGAATGTTTTGTCCACGGAATTTCACGTACAGTCGTAGCATCATAATAATATTAGACATCCACCACGATGTGTCTTCGTATTGGGTTGGCAAGGGAAACAAGTGTGACAATGTATGCACATGATATGCTATAAACATTTCGTCGTAGTTCACAAACGGGTAGTACTCTGGCAGAGATATGGCGGACAAGTTGGACGTGGAACAACAATCGTGCAGGAAGTAACCCTTGACGAATATGCCACGTGCAGTGCACGCGAGTCCTGTGCCAACTGACGGCTTCACTCGCTCTAAAAACCTGTCGAATAGTCTAAGGGGAGGCAGGCTCAGGGACGTGTCGTTCAAAGCTTCGCTTGCCTCATCATCAAGTAGATTTGTGTCTGTTCTTTGAAATATCAAGTCAGCGTCCATGAAGATGTAATAGAGATGATCCGAGTACTTCGGTTTTGAAGTCGCGTATTCGTACAACCTATTTCGTCCACGTGTCCATGTAAGGGAACTTCCATTGATGTACCTGCAAAACATGGACAATTAGAACCCCAGCGAAGTGGTGGCAACAGGCTAGTCTTAAGGAAACGGTGTTCGAGGTGAGGACACTCGTTTGTGTTCTCTGGTTCCGCCGGGTCAGCTGGCTAAGATAATTGATTCTCAAAGAATATATGTCCGGCTTAGAAACCGATCGGTTGTCCTAGCCGTTGATCACGTGAAATCGGTGATTCCAATCAAACTTAGCTTCAGTCAGACATGCAAACTGTTCAATGTGTGCTGGAGAATAATAGGGAACATCATATGTCATGCTCAGTGTCCATTTCTGAGCGCAATATGCTGCATGTACATGTACATGCGTTTGTTGATTACAACAAGAACTAAATCGTTTTACATTAGGAAGACAAGTTAAACGGACGTTCACGGCGTGAACTTATTTTACAGAATTTAGCAGAGGCGCGGAATCATGAAACACCCTAACTTCGCAGTACCAGCCGCACTCTCAAGCATTAAATACAGTGTACATGCAGCAGTACATTTTAAGCGCATTTAAAGGCCTAGGGCACCGGCATAGAGTTCTGTGAATTTCGGCAGACAACTGTTCGAATTGGCGATTAATGATAAAATCACAAAAATAAGGGGTTTGATTGTTTAAAGCTCAGACAAAAGTTTATAAGAAGTCTACCAAACCAAAGAATAATCCCCAAAATGGGTTTTGGGTCCGTTTGACAAAGAATGCAAATTACTCTTCGATCACTCTGAGTTTTCGTTTCATATTTTTGAGTATTGAACAAACTATGTCAAAGGTATGTTGGAAGAATGCGCGCACCCAGCCTAAAATATTATGGACTCGGNGGGCTCGAATTCTTGAGGATGTGTCCAGTAAGGGGCCACACAATAGAAGGACTCGTCTAAAAGTCAACGTCAGGCGTGGCCTTCTCATCAGGAACACAAGATTTGCATACTGATCCTTTTAAGCGATAATGCAGACGGGGAGAAGGACGCCAGCAAACCGACGCAAACCTAACAAAAATGGCGCAGAAGTTGCCGTCTCCTCAATAGAAAGTACAAAGGCAAACGTAAACAAACACATTTTGCCACCAGGGGGAACAGTCGTATTTGGATAGATCCGATACTCTATACCGTTTGTCGTCAGCTCCGTTGGAATGCATCCTGTTTCAAATTTCACAAAGCTCCTTTAAAGGTTTAAGGACATTCAGCCGAAGGGGCAAAAAATAAAATATCCAATAAAGGTCGACACAGTAGTCGGACTGGTCTTCTCGCCAGGAACATATTTGCAAATTTTCATAATCATCAGTATTGCACAGTGGCGGATCTAGGATATCACAAGGGGGGGCCAACATGTTCTCCCGCTGTAAGCATTTGCGCAAACCACGATTGTAGATGCGCACAGCACCGAATGGGGGGAGGTCGGGACGGGGGTTTGCCTCCCTCCCGCCCAGGACATTTTTCTGTTTTTTCCTCTAAAAACCAAGCATTTTCCTTGGTTTCTGATGTATTATCCAAGAAAAAAAGGAAAAAAAAACAAAAAAACACGGAGAACGTGTCACACAGGAAAAATTGCGACTTTCACAGATTCGAACTCACGACCTGGATGATAAAACGCGCGTGCTTTACCAATACACCACAATGACATCTCTGATAAACAGAAACTAAGAGACCTACTTGTTTATGGTCCACAGCGTTTGCACGCGAAATCTACTTCTTTTTGTAATGCTTATTACACGTTTTATATTTTGTGTAATCGGTTCTTAACAAATTTGTTGTATTTAAAATAGTCTTCAAATGCCCAAAAGACCAAATCCGTTTTTCGTGTTGGCAATAATGACGGGATTGCTTTGGAAATCGTCTTAAGTTAAGGTTTGACAAAGAGACAATTAATGAGTTTCTGAGTGATTCGCTTAGGCTTCGATTAAAATTCACATCTTACCAGCACCTTCTGTTTTTTCATCGTGACTCAGATTCCATTTTCTTTAAAAAATGAAGCAAATTTTCTTCATAGCACAGTGGAGCAGACGACGGAAACGAGGTCGTAGTGCGCAGCGCCACTGCCGGTCGCCTGGGATATCGCATAATTTTAATTACGGGGGTTAATTAATAAACTCAACATTTCCCTACGCTCTTGCTGTTTTATTTTTTTNCCTATAAGTCAATTTTCATGAGAATCCATCTAAGAACTCCGAAGATACAGAGGCAACGATAAAAGCCACTACGTAAACAGTGCTACTCTCATCGCTCCGAAACTCAATCATCCGTCGTCAGCTACATAGGAGCACACCTGTCATTCTGCACATGAAGGGGTTCAGGAGATACAGTTGCATACGTCAGCCACGGGCGTCAGACGGCGCCGGACGCACAAGCAGAGATGACGACAACATGCAACCACGTGTGGACTCACCAAAATGCAGCTTCAACGATCATGTTTTATAACGTGAGATTTGGTGTTACCCTCTGACACAGAGCCACCCGGCTTTACTGAAAAGTGGCCATGTGGAAACATGATGAACAACACACGGAATTCTGTGTGTGGGCATCAATGCGCATGCTTGGTCGGAAGTTAATCGATCATATCGCCACCGCTTGCTCTCGCCTTCAATGCGCTGCACTTGTTTGGGCTTAGCCACGGGATCGAGGTTCTTTCGCTTTTGTTTACTTCGATCACAGTCCGTTGTAATAATTTTACTATTCAATTCAAAGGTGGTCGCCAATGACACTACGTAACAGTAAACTGAAAGGGGTTAACAGATTTCAACCAATGGGAATGCCGGACTGAATGTTATGACGTCGGTTTCATTAATAATAAATGTGAAGCCATGATAAAAAAACATTCTACAGTGCTATCTTTCGTAGCACTGTGCAAGAGTATAACTTGGTGTCATTTTGTACCATTATTCACCTAAACTTGCGGTGGTAATAAAATAACACTGGGTAGGAAAAATAAAAGAAATGCATGACGTCGAATTTAACTGTGTTTCAGGGATTTGGTCATTACACCAGTGTTACTGAGTTGTTTATGTTTGACTGCCATAAACAAGTATTCTTTACATCCAAACTGACGTCTCGTGCTACATCTGACTCGCTCTAGTCCTAGGCCGATGATACAAACTAACATGACCACGTTAGTTTGTATCATCGGCCTAGGACTAGAGCGAGTAAGTGAGGACCCCCCCCCCGCGACACGGGTTGATGTGACACCCATTAGCAAGTATTTAGACCCAACTGATAATGAGAATTTCCGCTAGAATGTTACATAATGTCACAACTTTATGTCACTGACCGCGTGCGATTTTATTCCATCAAGAGAGACTGTGGGGAAACTTTATATGATACAACAGCTGAGAACATTGATAAGCTCGATGATGCAAACTACAGTGTATTCACAGTGTTAACAAAAAATCTTTGGCGAGCGCAGCATTAAAATTTGAACCCACCTTTGGCAGTGAGGTTAGTCGGACCGGCTGATGTGATGCCGCTGATGTCGCTGCCCAAAATTTTGATGTGTCATTAAGCGAACTGGTATCACCAAGAACAGATAGTGCAAAAATTACCATTTCCTGTTCAGTCGCAGGTGGACTCCTGCGCCCGACGTCGACAATTTATTTTAAATAAACACTTTCTCTCTTGTACTTACGTAATATGCTTCTTTGAAACATCTGGGCAGACTAATTTATAGCACAAAACAATAACGTCGCAGCGACATGCAGTGGCATTCCCTAAAACTTCATGAGTTAAGTAATAGTCCGAAAGACACGAGGCAACTTGTATAAGATAAAGGAAACGTGGATTTTGCACTGGCTCTTGTCTGAAGACGTGAGTGATTGTATAGTACACGTTCCATTGAGGTCTCCAGTAGTAAAGGCTGAAGGTGCTGTAGAGTAGGATCCCGACGAAAACGAGTAACAAGGTCCTGTAATGAAAAATAGCTCGATAAATATCAATGGTTCTAATAAGGACCATTTTCGCGTTAGGGGAAACGTATCCTCAATACACCTTCACCAAAATTTTAGCTTTTCTGGAACATTTGAACTAGTCTTATTAATTAGAAAGGACGTGTGTCTGAGGTTGTTGACCCCCTACCTACATGTAGTTATTGCTTATGGTTTAGCCATATCCGAGCGGAAGTGGATATTTCAGGCCAAATAGTTCACTGACAGAGAGTAAAACAATGGTGTGCAGGCGAGAGTTCGCTTAGCTCTTGTTTCGACTTAACAGGTTGCATAGAAATCCTTAGTTCAAATATTTGTATCTGTTCAATATCTAACGTGTTCATTTCGATGTATGAAGAATTATTGATATACAGGAAGTAGATAAAGCACCGCACCAATAAAACAAACGAATTTAACTGATGCTCATACGTCTTCACTGTACGTCCATCTTACTGTAAAGGTCGTGCGGTCGCCTCAGACTACACAGTTGTGATGCTAGTGCTGTCCGTAGACGCAACAATCGTGAGAAAAGGGTAAGACCTTGCAAAACCCCGCGAGTTAACTAAGGAGCTAATTAGCGTATTATAGGTAAATGACAGCCACGGAAGTGATTGCTGTGTGGGGTTGAAATGGTGAATTTCGAGATAGAATTCACTTTTCTGTTCCAAAACACTGTTCTGCTAAAGACATATGTGACACCGACTGTGGTGTCCAATCGGAAGCTGCAAAAAGAGCAGTGACTTCGTCACTTTCCAAGTTCACAAAAGTTTGCAGGTTATGAGGTCATGAGTTACCAAACTGATACAAGGAGGTACATGTTTTTGATGAGAACACCTGACCATTAATTGGTTACGGAACCACAATTGAGGGTTTGTTGAACGCAGTAAATGGAATTCCGAACAAAACAGATGTCAGCAGAGCTACATGTATGTAGAGGGTTCATCAACTTGCCGAATATAGCCGTAGGTGTCAGTTGACTAAGATCATACAAAACGTTTAGGTACATGTATGCTCTTTCCACTTCTTTTCCGATGACATGAAACTTCATGAAAAGACTTAAGACTAAAATCAGTCTGATGTAATTTAAGCTTAGCTGCAACCGATGTCCTTTCAATATTAAATGGTTCAAAAGTAACCAGACTACAGAATAGAATCGAGAATTTTCAAAATACTTTGAATATTCTGGCGCGCACCAACAGATTGACCGCCACCGTTGAATGTCGTTGAACCCCAGTTTTTTATGATTCGCTAATAACAACTGCAAACTCTCTGCTGAGAGTTTAACAAGGAGGGACAATACTAGTAAAGGACACGTTTGTTGATACTTAAATAAGGTCCGCACAGTTGTTCTCTTTTAAAGTGCAAATTTTAAAGGCACTGTCTGTTGACGAAATCTAAACGTCAAATGTAAAAGAAACATACGACATGTGCGGCAAAGAAGCATACGGTTGAATTGTGTAGCAAATGGCTCGTGCCTTATACAAAATCCTTGTCGCAGGCATGGTCACTGAACATTTGTTCACTGTTTACTGAATTCTAAGTCACTTGTCTACACCTTTGTAAATAATGGGCCCTTATTGATGGAATCAAAATACTACTCTGCATGCAGACATTATTTTATTAAGAAGTCAATCAATCCGCCTGCTGGTTGCCACCTGTCACAACTTCGCCTAGTGCGTGGCGGTCTTCACGATCGATAGTCAGGAGATCAATTTATGTCATAACACTTCCACGGCTCTAATATTTGGAAATGCTTTCTATTTATTTGTCTTTCTTTTTCATGTTTCGCTGGACCTTTCTCGCACCTATGTCCCCGAGTTTGGGCGGCCACCCCTCCCCTCCTCCTCCATCGGGTGACAACTGCTTGAGCTTACATACATGTATATGTCTACCGCCACACGACCGAGCTGAGTTTAAGAGGCAAATCATCATTACTAATTTCTACCGTTCTATGCTGTAATAGCCTACTTGTCAATATTACTTTTACTTCAGTATATATACAAGTTAGTAATTGCTTCAGCTTTCTATGAATCAGAAATTTCTTTAACGTTTGTTATCTCCAATATACTCGTTAAAGTTACAAACGAACCACCTCTGCGTACGTAGCCGAACCGCATTTTTCCGATAGTCAGTAACGGGTACCGTCGTCGGATGGTAGTGTCCTGTGTCAGACCAAAGTCGGTTCATGGGCGGTCTGTCTGCGATGTTACGACCCGTTGACGGACACTGTGGCCGACTTCAGTAACCGTCGTTGCACCGGTGTCGTGCCACCGCAAGCCAGCATGATGACAACTACGAGACAATCAGGAGAACGAAGATGTGACTAGACTTGTCTGTAGTACAGAAAGATCTAGTCATATCTGCCTACATTACTTCTAATTCTTGACGGTTGTCCCTGTTACATTGTGGCATAGTACAGCTGTATAGAGTGAGGCCAATTAGACGGACCCTGAAGAAGATGGTCCTAATTTATGTTTAGCCTAAGCTTTTACGATCACCGTGCTAACAAATCAAGACAACTGATTGCGGTTATTTGCGATTAAACTTGTTTACTGACTTGTTTACTGACTTGTTTACTGACTTGTTTACTGACTTGTTTACTGACTTGTTTACTCACTTGTTTACTGACTTGTTTACTGACTTGTTTACTGACTTGTTTACTGACTTGTTTACTCACTTGTTTACTGACTTGTTTACTCACTTGTTCTATTCCATCGTGCATCATTCATTGCAATAATGCGAACCGGACGAATTGAGTCTATTATTACTTCGGAAGAACACCAGGAAATTAGAGAGTATGTGATTCTCGCAAACAAAATTATTAATGCAGCAGTAAGTCGATGTTAAAAAAAAACTCGTTAACTTGCAGTCTTGGTTTCAAGATTTGCCAGACTTACTCAGTTGACAAGAAAATTTAGTCTTGCTAAGAATTGATTGTACGATGTTCATCGAGATCACGTTTAGACAATAAAAATGACCCGCCGTGGCAAGTTAACTTTTCAGCAAATAACAAAAATTCAGTAATTTTCAAGCTCAGAAATCACGTGACCCATTCGGACTAGCCGGGCAACCTTCAAGTCAGAGCACAATCGTGTAACAATACAGTTGGAGACCAATTTTCTAGCGCCCATATTGTCACTATAATATGTACGTTTTGGTTTACTTTCCATCGTTTTTAAGTGAAATCCAGCCTGAATATCCAGGCCCTAGAGGTATCTGCTTGTTGCGCGTTAAGGTTGATCTCAGAAATCCACTCCAATGTCACAACAAGTACAATTTGGAATATTTTTGTCGTTTGTAGTTGAAAGTCAACATGAAAATGGAAATCAAAGGTGTTTTGAGCTATTGCTTCAGATGCGAAAAGAAGCTGAAAACAAGAGTTAGCAAAGCGTTGAAATGCGCTCAAGACTGTGTGCATCTAGGAGTGTTTATTAGAATCACTAGGTGGCGCCAAATGTGCCAAACCTGTCCCAAAATAGTAAAAACTCGTCGTCTCTTTAAAATGAACAAGTGTGCTGAATTTCAGAGAATGAAGACACAACAACAAAAGTAAAAGTAGAACTGACCCTGCTATCCGTCCGACAGACTGAAGTCGCCAGGTTGACACGTTTATCATTTTTTGGTGATAATAAGCATCCCGCTCTCAGGAGATACGCATGTTCAAGCAAAAGATAGCCACTAAGGTGCGCCAGAGAAATCGGACCGCCCGAAATTCGACGTCATAAGTGTAGTGGCCAACAACACTTTACCAGAATAGCTCACTTCTCTTCCAGGAACGTGCACTGCGTACGAGCAGCGCCCTCTTTGCACAGCTGTGAATTACCTTAGCGCGAAGTCTAGACTTAACGACCGCCTTAAATTCTGTTCCGCATTTTCAGGTACAAATTTAGAACGAAATGTAACTCCCAACCTTTCATAATGAAGATAGGCTACAAACATACGTTATTACTCTTCATTTAAAGTGGCTCAAGCCATATATATAGTTCTGACGCTCTTGAATCTCATTGGAACAGCAGCACAGTCTTTGTTAGTTACCGATATCATTTCTAAAATTTATTTCTAGACTGCGATGCGCTCACACTTTATGGCAGAACTTTATTGTTTATTAAATCTTACCAGCACTGGAAATGACGTCATACGCTTTAAAACCATTCAATTTACTCTTTTTTGAAGCTTTCATCGTCCTTATCTTATTATTATTATTAATATTATTATTATTATTATTATTATTATTATTCGTTATCTTTATCTTAGAGCCTTTTTCGTCGTTCCCTGCATGTCATAGGCATATATCAACTCAGTGAAGGACTGATAGAGAATCTCACTCCAACTGTGTACTGTAGGACACAAAGCACGTTGAGCTCGGTCTCCTGCGTCATACTTGCGTAAATACCTGATCAAGTATCATTTGTTGACACGATCAATGAAAATTAATTCATGCCTATTTTTACCATAATTTAACAGCTTAGCTAAATTATACCATTCAGTATGAGAATGTTATCATTATGCCAAGCGTCATAATACGAGCTGGAACTGTCTCCAACAGTCTCTTAGGTTTAGCGACTCGCGTTTTCATTTAGTTCGAGTGCTTTGGCTGACGCCGCAAATATGTCGACTTCCTATCAAAGCTGTCCCCTGGCTGGTGGAAGTGTTCAAATCAATAAAAACTAACGGTTTTAAAACGACTTGACATGTTCCGGTGTCATTTATTCAAATGCAACAAGTGATGAAGCAAAGACTTGCCGGTAATCAGTTATAGGGATTGACAATAAACTAGACCAATAATGACAACCTGTGGTGTGTCAGTTGCCTATTGAGATTGGGCTTGCACCAACTGATGGGTGGAGCCTCGCGAATTTTAAGCTCCCTGCTTGGTCTATTATCGCAAAGTCATTGAAAGAGCATTGCTAATAACAATGATTGGAGCTCTGTAGATGAATATTTACATATTATGTGAACCTCTGTAAGAATTTGTATTTTCCCTGGTCCTGATTTTCAAATGACGAGCAGTTTTGCCTATATAACTGGACCCACATCAAGCACAGATAAATTTGTACGCTACCCCGGACCGTAGACCCATAAAAAATTGTCCTTAGTGTTAAAAAAATTCGACAGTTTTAAAGACTTGAATGAGGTTTTACGCATCAGTTGGTGCAAGACCGATCTCAATAGGCAACTGGAACACCACAGGTTGTCATTGTTGGTCTAGTTTATTGTCACTCCCTGTAACTGGCCATGCCTGTGTCTCATCACTTATTGCTGAGCCTAGCTAGGTGGCCACTATATTCTCTCGTCTTCTGATGATGCTGCTACTTGTTATCACGGAGAAAGTATTTAAAGCAAAAAATATTAATTTTCATGACGCTCGTCACTTTAGTTAAAACTTCATAAAACGGGTTTTATCTCAAGTGACTCAGTCCAAACGTAAGCCCAATTATGCTCATTCAAGACTCTTAGGAAGTGTTTATGTTTAGTGATATACTTTCACTATCGAAGCTCTACCGCTTTATAAATACGTGCATATAAATAAAAAAAAATTATCCCATACGTGTTGAATCAATCGAGGGGAATACCGCCATGTTACAATGTTTTCCGAATTCACCTCCCTCACTACTTCAACAGTAACATCTGACGTGGAAAGTTCAAAAGGCGGGTCCATGTTGACTCGACGTCGTTAGCCGGTTCAATCATCAAACTTTTCAAATATACAGTTGCAACAGTGTAAATAACACTCGACATGCAATCAGGTCCAAGACGAAACATCTGGTACAAAACTATTAATTATATGACACTTCTGTCTCAGTTTTCAATTGCTAAATATTATATCGTCTGCAACTCAGGCGCGGATAACTCGGTAACTACAATAACAAGTATTGTTGTTATTTAACTATTTTCAGGAAATATTACAAGTTCAATACTTAATAACCGCTATTGTCGTATTTGTTATCTCTTTTCAAGTATTAAATCGTTACATTTAAAACTGTTTCTTTTACTAGAGAAAACTTGCAGCCTAACGCGCAAGTATACATATATATAGGATGTGATCCGCCACGTGAACAGTCTGAATGAAGTATTTATAAATCTGAAGAAAAAATGAGAGAAACTTAGGTATTCGAAGCGTATTGGATGAAAACAAAACGTACCTCGATTGGCGTACATGAAGTAATATCCCGTCTTCGGTCTCGGTTGATACGCAGAGTAAAGTCTTGTGGGATATTACTGCATGTACGCCAGTCTCGGTACGTTTTGTGTATATACTTTAGTCTTAAATGTTCCGTGGTTTGAGCAATTACTCAGTAATGTCCAATTGTGTTTAAAAATCATCATTTTTTGATATTTTTTTCTGAGCTCTTAATGTGAATGCTTATCACGCTCAAAGTCTTTTTTGTGTGCACAATATGTGACTTTGTTATTCATTATTTATCATTAACCTTCCTTTAATTAAGCATTGTTTCACCAATGTACTTACGCTTCGTGTTGTCATAAGTTTCATGACTATAAATTAAACTAGTGAACGTTTTTGTTTTAGGATTCCACTGTCAGATCAACGACCATAATAATATGCGCAAAAACTGTATGCCATTTCATTACAGTTCCAATGCGACAAAAATCAAGTCTTCAATGCAGTGACCTATGCTAAAAAATAATTACGTTTCTGGCCAGAACGGTGACATACTATCCACGCGCCAGGCGCCAAGGTCATAGTAGAAGAGCGCCCCCTGGCACCAGGGTCACAAACTCGTTTAAACAAACCGAACAGTGTACCTTGTACTTTTATAATAATCCAAGCCTTGAGTAGATAAATGATCCTTGAAGTTGTTATTATCATGAAAAACAACGCACTACGTGTATGAAATCGTTCACTTTTCCGTTTTCCACTAATGCCGGGTGCCAGGTCACAGAATTGCAGAACTGCAGTCACATTGGGCGCGTCATTCTCGCAACCAAATTTTAACTGTGCACGTGCTGCACATGAAGATCCCTGTTAGTTTGCTCACTGGAATACTACAAACATGTTATCAGCGATACTCTAGTATCATAGGTATCGTACGTGTACAAACAAATGTTATACATGTGTACATGTATGTGCACCGTACGGACAATTTGTCACAATTTTGAAGTTGCGACGATTGTGACGTTATGACAATTACGCTATGAACTGTGCACTTCAGGCAATCGAAATGTGGATAGATTTCTGCATTCGGTGGCATAATTGCTAATCCATGGGGTCCACTAACTTATAATCAAATGTTTTATTCACCTTTGATTATAAACCGAAACTAGTTTATTTTCTCTGTTTTCAGAACCACTGGAAATTGGTTTTATGCCTTAAAAGACCAAAAAGCATTAAGAACACTCCATGTTTGACATATAAATAATGCATTTAATTGTAGCTCGAAAGGCAATGATAGAAATGAGGCACCAGTTTATACCTACTCGGTTTTGGTCTGTGTTTTTTTTTGGAAAATCAAAGCGGCCAGTTTATTTATTTATTATTTATTTATGTAATATTTACAACGAGGGTAGCCCCATCAGTTCGCATTGCTTTCCATGGGGGCCCTCAGTTTATAAGGTGTTTCCTTTTTTCACAAAGAAAATTTACCATTGACGAGCACCTTTTTCAAAAAGCACTTGGGCGTAGCTAAACTTGATGCTGGCTTTAGTCACATGATGTGAATGTTTTATTAAAACTGTTCACGACAGTCAGTCATTGCATTCATTATCGTCGTTTTCGTATGATAGAGAGACTACTTCCGCATTTTTCTTCAACAAACACTGCGAACAGTTTTGTTGAGAACCAATTTTGCCGGCTGAGCAACGGGCATCAAACTACGGGCAGGTGTGTTCAAATCACGTACTACGTCCAAAAATAAATAAAATAGATGCTGGAATGCCGTGCAGCTGCTGACGAATAAGAATATAAAATACTAAACCTAAGACGACGAGCGTGGGTACTAAAATAATGTCAGTACCGACGCTCGTCGTTGTACTTTTACTAAGTAACGCGTTAAAAGTGTGTATGACGGTCATTGAGTGGTTTTAACGGTTTTACAGTCTGCCCGTTGTAAAGTCTTCGCTCCCATGAAGTTCATTAGGTTCGGTTTCATCCGGGACACCCATCCACAAATTTCTTGTTGCATGTGGACGTCATCTGAGTTAGCCATACCGCATATCACGTTTTTCTTGTTTTGTATTCTCCTGCACTGATGTATGATAAACAATTTACCCAGTTAATTACATACTAAATTAATATGTGATTTTCAAATCAGAGAGTTGCTGGCCGTAGCAAAGTTTGCAGATGTGAAGATGATGGTAATTGAAATTTGAAATTGCCGGTAGAACATGCTTAGACTACCATTACAAGGTCTTATGCGGGTAAGAACGCAGTGCTCACTTTTGGGTGATATCTCCGTTTAATCTTGACTTAGTTGGCAAATATGGTTCATTCAAACAAAGATTGTATAATGTTACAGCGTGTGGCCAACTCGCAAAGACACCTCATTGTAGCAGGTGCGCTCTAATAAATTTGCCCGAAGCTTTTGCAAACCAGGCAACTTCATGCATCCTGGGGCGGATAATTACTGTATATAGTTCTCTGACACTGGTGGTGCGACGAGTTCTTGAAACCACGGGCGTATACGTTTTAAGCTAGAAACCAATTACATAGTGGTTCATAGGTCTGACCGAGTGAAACGCTCAACCCCCGGGACGAAGCGCACGGTGGACAGAGCGCAGACGGAGAGCTTAGCGTCTCAATCGAACGCTAAGTTAAATTAGCTCATACGAGCACCGACATGAAATGTTTCGTCGCCGTGGAGTTTTCGTTGCTATTCCTGTACATGTGTAGTACGTAAATATTTGTAACCTGTTTCAGCTAAGTACCAACGCTAAGCCAATTACGTTCAGTAGCCACGGACAATAAACAACTACATGTATTCTCTTGCTCCCTCGACCTATTTTTCACTATAGTATTATACGAGCATAGTTCACGTGTCAGTACCCATGTTGACTCGGTGACTGCAAGTAACGATGACGGTAGTGAACTCGGGGCTAATTAATTCAATAAAAATCTCATTTCCTCGCCAGTCTTAACGCGTAGCGAACTGAAAACACAAGTCATTCTGCTAACGCAACCGCTAGCCTTGATGGTTAATACTCATACTAACAATTGCCGAACGTTTAACAATAAGCCAGTGTGGAAGCAATGCTAAACCGTTCAATAGGGTGTTCTAAATACAAATAATGTTGTGAGTTGGGTTTGAAGGCTTGACCGTTTATGCACCAAAGGGTCTGCTATGTTATGAAGCGGTCTGGTGGTCGGATAAATGGCGTTGGACGAAAACTCCGAGGACGCAACGAGCAGAGATTTCACTAGAGGTTCAGTATATGGGTTCTGTTCTCGAACTATTTTGCCAACCATCAATGTGGAAACTCAATATATAGTCTGTTTGAGGTGGGAATTTAACCACCTGAAAATGGGCTATTGCAATTGAACACCACTGTTTTGGCATATTGTTACTCCGACGTCACGGAAAACATAATTATCTGACTGACAAAAGATCCGGTCGTTAGCAAGAAAACTTACCGAAGACAGCAATGAACAATAAAATGCATACAGCATGTAGCATATTGTACATCGGATACGTTCAGAGACGTAGGCGGTTACGAAATATAATTGCTTGTCTTAGAACATATATCGTCAGAGCGAATCAATATGAAATGCAGATCGTCCCGTTCACCACAAGCTCAAATCACGCAGGGTCACTCACCGCCTCACGTGTGACACCATCATCGAGATTCAAGGATTTCCTTCCACCGACTGCGACACCGTCATGACTGCACTGTAGACATGCCAAGTGATGAACAGGTTGACCTGCGGGGCTGTATTATAAGCATAAATCATGGAGGCCATTCATTCGGCCGACGCTAATCTACAGAGTGGGGAGAAAACACGCAGACGTTTAGCGCTGTGGCATGCGTCCATGGCTTTGGGCACGCGTCCACACCGTGTTGGACATGACATGGATGCACCATTTATGTGGATGAAAAAAATCGTTTTTCGTATTATCTTACTAAAATATAGCTACATATACACCACTTACGACCTTAGTTGGAAACATTTTGCCTCTTTAATTGTTTGTCCGATACCATATGGTTTGGTATCGATGCATGATCTGCTGAATGATCAATGCGTAGTGGTAGTAATAATGCTTATTTAAAAGTCGGTGAGATTTAACCATGAACGTTAGTACTAGTGCTATTATCAGACAAATTTAAAATCTACAAAATGAAAACACAGAAATAAAATACAAGCTAATTCTACAGTACGGAGAATATACAGAACTTAAACATAAATATATATACAAAAGTACATATACATGTTTCGCAGCGTGTAGACATCCGTATAAGTTTTCACAAGAGCAGATCCCAGAGAAAAAAAATCATGAGCAAGAGTGGCAAATTCCGGTAGTACATTGTCTCATTACTGATGGCAATGAGTTCCACAGCAAAGTACCTTTATGGGAGATTGAGTTACACCCGTAAGTCATGGTATTAAAGCGTTTCACACTCTCCAAATTCAAGTTTCCTGACAAAGGACGGGGTCCAATAACATGCACATTTCTGAATACTTCAATAGATAAACATTTCATCCGCCAACTAGTTAGAGAGCAGCTCCTAGCCTTATATAGGAGCTGTGAGTAGCTTGACTCCTGTGTCATTGAGCACAAATTTTAAAGCACGGTGTTGTATCTTTTCGCAAGAGTATACAAGCGGAACATCAAAAGTTGCTAAAAGCATGTCCGTCAAAGCAATTCCCAGCGATTTACAAGTCATAATATGTGGTGAAGTTTTAAAGAGAGTAAGTACAAAGAGTGTTTCTTTTCTCCCAGAACATACAGTAGATTACAGCGACTTCCTCTAAAACCGAAAATGCCTCTCAAACAAGGGTAATTATTGCAAGGATAACATAAGAGTTGCGTCCCCCTTTAAGGATTATCCACTACGGACGTTAAGTGTCACGTGCATTCATGGAGCACCAACGGCGAGTCATCAAAACAGGGCGTCCCAAAAATATGAGCAAACAATTCGAAATTATTAGTCCCAGCTCATGGATCCAATTCTACGAGTTCCACAGGTCCAGGTATCAAACTCAAGCAGTTTCACAGGTCCAAAGCAGATATCAATTTATACACCAATGCAGGAGACGGAGAATAAGTAAACATACTGCTTCTGTGTTATCTGACAAATCACGTTATTTAATTTATTGAGTTTAAAGGGAAAGAATTATGAGACTTCGCAAACATCCCACGTGGTCACCTCACGTGACCTACAGTTAAGTCTGAAATGATAATGTTTGTTAATATGATTCCTATTGGTCTGACTGGATTAAATAATTGACCCGCGGTCCCGATAGTTCAGAGGATTGGGCGTTTGCACTAGTAGCACTCTACATGTACATGTGATGCGACCAACTGCTGGCGGGTATTGGAATGTAGGGTTAAACGACTCAAAAATAACTGACTCGCGTTTCTTAAATATTTTTTTCTGCTTGTGTCCGAGGTGAATTAGGCAACTTATCAGTTGTGAGGAACCCATGTAATTGGGGAGTAGTCAGGACTTAAGGAAAATTTTCCTCGCAGCTCCCAATATACCGGCCACTGGTGTATGTTGGTAACAACCGCTGTTTCAAATTTGTCTCATTGAACACTGGGCAGAACTAAAGCCTTCAATCGACAATTTTCATAAATTTGAACTGTCTGTCCGGCTATCCGATCAGAGGTCGCAACCGTTGTCCCAAATACATTATGTCAACGGAATATATTATTCACCTGAACGAAGACAGTCCGTAGAAACATTACTTTACACAGTAAGTCGACAAAAGTGACATTTCTATCTATGTATACAGAGAATCTAGGCATATTTACGATGGGGCTGTTATAGTCAATTTCCCGCGCGGAGCTTTCGTACAGTATGGCCAATTTGGTGTCCCTTGAACCGTGACGTCACATGATTTAGAATAACGGGAACACCAACAAGTTAGCGTCGATCGTTTTGTATCCAAAAGTTAGCTTCCAGGCTCTACTGCTTCGTCATAGCTGCACGAAGAAATTATTTTAACGAAACCAACTCAGTTTCAGTGGCAGATCTACGTTTTCAGTAAGGGGGGTGGGGGGTTAGGATTCGAGTGAATCCGAGGCGCGTAGCCGAGCGGAAGGAAGGGTGGGAGGGGGAAACCCTCCCCCGTAACTTGCATTTTTGTGTTTTTTAGTAGCTGATTTCATTTTTCATACGAAATTAATTTCAATTTTATTTTTGATCCTGTCCCGAAGGGGTTGGTTTGAACCCCCTCTGTAGATCCGCCTCTAAGTTTACTCTAATTACTTATGCGACGATAGCGCACTGAAACCAATTTACTCACAGTAACTGCATAACATTAGTTAAATGTATCTAATACGAGAAAATTAAAGCAAAACGCCTCTTTGCAATGGAGATTAGCGTATGACCCGCATGTGCTTGCCTTAAATGTCCTTTACCAAACGGGTCCGTGAAGGATCATTTGCAAGTGACGCACGAATGTAAAATCTCCCGTATTACGATGGTAAAGAATGAGAAGCTATCGAATTGTATGTATTTGGATTTAAAATTCTTAGGTCATTAATTTGTGTATGCTCAACTAAACACTGACTTCACTGGGCATGATTTCGTCATTAGTGAAATTTGGTTCTGTTTCGATGGTCCTGACATTTAACCTTTAGTGTAAATCATACTGCTTACTACACTATCGCGTAAACATGCTCCGATGGAACATATCTTCGAGCTGTCATATGAATTGTTTTTTTTTCCGTAGCCCTAATATCTTTTGTGACAACCTCTGTTGCGACCCCTGACCCTTGATTATCGACAATCATGCGATGATGTGAAAAACTGCTTCAACTGAAAAAATCAATGCCTGTTGTGAGTTCATTGACAAACATGCCACTGGTTATAACGCGGTTTAGTTTTCTCCTGTCAGTTTTTTCGTAAAGCAGTGAAATCGCAGAACTTGCAAATCTAACAGATCGCATGGTATTGTTTTAAATACTGCTTCGATAGCCAGGGCCGAGTCTGATGTCATCGCCTTCGTTGAAGCACTGTTTTCGTTGGCTATTTTCGGTGATTCATCGTGGGCGGATATGTAGTCCTTCCTATAACCACTTATAATCATGACAAGCAAGAAAACACGAGTGTAAACTACTGATTAGGTCTCTGTTGTTCTGCTTGACCATTTTGTGTGTCTCGTGGACCTGCGTCTACGTTTTTTCTCCTGAATGAATCAGCCGTGCTCCCGCACATTATTTCTTGCGTGCTGACTTAAGGTGCCACTCCCCGCCCTCAGGCAACTTGTAGATCGAGTTGCTTGTCCGTTTTTGTAGCAGTTTCAGTTTTTAAATAAATTACGTGTATTTAATAAACACAAAAAATCAAATAAAAATAGTCCTCATTTAGCACGGTGAATGTCCCCCTAACAAATTTCATTGCAAAAAATATTGGTACTTATTAAATCAATCTCCGTGTTCACGCAGGCGCAGCCTAGGAGGACAACTAACGTATTATTGAGCGCAGTTCAAGTTAATTGACATTTTCACTGTATCCATCCACAACCGTAATTTCAATTACAAGCTCATAATTTCTTTTGGTTTTAATTGTTATACATAAACTTACCAGAAACGTTTCTGTTTAAAACGAATGATCCAAGGAAGGAATGTTTTTATATGCAAAGGCTTCCACAGTTAATTTCTGCGAAGATGATTTTCATACATCGCTGTACGACGAAAAAGAATGTTGAGCGAGTGTCTAGAATACTTTTCCAGATCAGGAAATAATGCGCAGGTACAGGGTTGACCCGTCTACGAGAAATATGTCCGCATGTCGTTAAAGCTAGGGGGCGGGGGAGGAGACTAAAAGAACGTCCGCGATAGAGGAATTTTATGCCCGGGCAAGACCGAACAGTGAACGGGCAGGGCACAGCGTGCAATGTAAGTGCCTTGATTATTTGCAGGGTAGGATCAGGCAACCTGCAAAATTCTCGAAATGTTTATGAACACAAATTCCTAAACTTGAAATAAACAACGCATGTAAATATGCTTTGTACTAAATCGATATAATCGTGTGTCGCGTGTTATTTTATTCTCTTTTCTTTTAAATAATTATTTAGATGACCTTTGCCCATGCCTGATGACAATCTGAGTCAACTTACTTGGTCATAACCTGTTCGAAGACAGAATTGACCGTCGTCCTTACGTACTCGGAGCTCCCGCTATCGGTTTCGCCAGACATGATTTCTCCGCTGAATCAATCCATGTTTGTTTATTTCAACGTGTAATAGTCTGGATATTCTAGGCTTCCATGGAATAACAACCAGAACTGGTCTTAGATCTCCAGCAAAGCTTCAGAATATGAAAGCGGTTATACGTCGCGGAACCATTGGTTTCTGGTCAAACTAGCACGGGGAAGTGGCTTGATGCGGTTCTTTCCGACATCTTAAATTCCAGCCCACCAACCAATGACGACATCGGAATGTGTACGCGCTACATTAGTCTCCCTCTCAGTCCCGCTAACACAAGTTGAAATTGAACCTAATAAAAACAATAGACAATAACAAGTGTATCTGCTGCGACAAAAGTTGTTCTGTGTGAAAAATTGTGGAAACATTTACGTAAGTTATTGAATCATTTTTGGGTAAACCTTCTCCCAAAAACATACTCAGATTATGATCAACTCATTTACTATATGGACATTTATGATACGATAATAATAAGGAAGATAATTTTTATTGCATCACAATACCATGTGACGTAATATTCTAGGTAGAATACTACATTCTGGAAACGTAAATCTACAACAGTATAAAGCATAAACAGTACAACATTTGAAAACCAAGAGTGAAAAAGTCCGGGTTGAAAATTCCGCAGTCCAAACTGTTACCCTAATTCCTTGTTAAATGTACGTTTACGTAAACGTATATTTAAGTGTGTATATTAGTCAACGAAATATTAAACATTGCGGTCCTGGTAGCTTTATAACATTGGTCGTGTGCAAACTACTTAAGTTTGGAGACCTAATTTGAAACTCCCGAAAGAACTATATAATTACGTAAACAGTGATTAGGCTCTTCTTGTGAGAGTTTGCTGACGTTTGCTATATTATAGAGCAAATTCGTCTGCTACTGTTGCTTGGCATTTGAACCAGTATTTTTTGCCCAGCCAGCAGTGGTTTCTCAGGCTTGTCTGGTCGTCATTCTTAACCTTCTACCCTAGATCAATACTGGTCACCTCAGTCTCAAAGTCTACATTGTACCTCACAACGTACATTGTAGAGTGACCCCCAAGAACCAAATATCGGCAATAGCTATCTGAAGAGTTGCTTTTTAAGTTCTGAGAATGGTTCTGGAGCTGATTTTCAATCCTTCAGCTATTTCAAGAGACAAGTCCGATGACATACACATGTAGTTAATTTCAACCTTAGCACAATGATAGAGTAGTCAATTGCAAACAAAGACACTCAAAGTCCACGACTCTGATGGGACTAATCACAGCGTGGATATTCGATCGCCACAATATATACGAATTCATTGTCATATTCACAATAAAGCAATCACATTTTTCTTACCCTTATTCGACTAATCGTAACATGGTTACTCGATCTCCGCTACAACAAACACGAACTACCATATCCCATGTGATTAAATGTAAATTAGAAGTTTCCACCCTAACCGATAATTGGGAGAGTCCATGCAGTCAACAAGATAGTAATGTCTTTATTTGCTGCTCTAATTTAAGCTCTACATTATAATCATTGCTACAGCATAAGTTACGCATTGAATGTTCCAAGTAGTCCAGGCAGCCAATTTCTATGTGTACAGGGCGATGATCGAGCTAAACACCTATTTACTGATCCTAATTTATTTGTGTTTGCCATTATTTTGCTTTTAATGTTAACAACAGCTTGATGAGAAGCTCTGTCCAAACAGCAATTGATGCATAGAATAATACGACTTAAGCAAAACAACAACCTAGTCTACTTCCAGTGTCCAGCAACCCGAAGATATAAGTTCGGGTCCGTAGGCTTATTCGCTTCCTTACTTGGAAGGCCACGTGACCTGACTAGTCTGATAAGTACACTTAATGCCGTGCATGCACCACGAACTCACACCAGTGTAGTATACACGGACAGGGAGGTCACCTGGCGAACATCAACGTAAATTTAACATAAAAATGACTTGCTATGATGAGGGGTCATTCCCGCGCCTCCGTGTTGGAAGATTAGCTTTCGTTTCTAAGTTACTCAACGTAATTTCTGAGATCACCCATAAAGACCAACCACCTAATGCCTATTCCCGATATAGTATTAGCCTAGCGGTAACCATGGTTCTAGTATGTGGGAAATACATTCGTGATCCGTTTTTCAAACTCTCTGATTACTTCGTCTGGAACACCTGTTACACCAGGTACATTTTGTTTTGTATTCGTAAACAATTTGACAGTAATAATGACACAAATGAACAATGCAAGCGTTGGAACTAAACTGCAATTCAGCAAGTGGTTATATGAGAATTGCCGTTATTCAAATGCTCTGTATCTACAATGAGCAAACCTATATACAGGGAAAATATCGCTGTCGCTAATATTCGACATCACGTTTCCTCAAGATCAGTTAACAAAAAATATCACACCTTTGTCACCAAATGAAACATACGTCAACATTTACTTTACTGTGTTTGTTCGCTCATTTTGTAAATACAATTACAGGCTTTGATCATGCTTTTAAGCGTCTCGAATGAGTTGTTAAAATTATGCCGGCTGGTTTAGCTACAGGCGGGTATGAATAGAGTGATAGCACCAAATCTCGTGTTTGTTTTTCCAATGTTTATCTGCAAATCCCTCAAGGGAACAAATTCAACAACAAGAACGCTGTACTTGCCGACTGATGGTATGCGAATCAGTCGTCAACTCTTGGCGACAGGATTTGTGACCCAAGGTTACTGTGCGATTGCAAGCAGACAGTGGCGTGCTTGGCCATCGGCCGGTTGTTGAAATCATTTGTCCACGATATATGAATACATTTGGAAATTATTCTAGTGCCCAAAGGTCGTCTAGTTTTGTTGTGTCTTAGGATGTCGACGAAGTCGGGTTTCTACTCTTTCGACCATATAACGTCCACGTTTAATGGCTAATTTAAGCCAGATAGTATCAAAGTACCGTCAGAGGCCCTAAAGTCGTGAGTGCCCTAAAGTCGTGAACGATCTTATTTCCTCTTCTGCGCGGTCCTGCG
>NMRA01000786.1:0-15559 GCA_002633005.1 Phoronis australis
CGCTATTGTGTTTTTGTGTTTGCAGCACAGGCCCGAAAGTTGCGGCAGCCAAGAGGAGGGTGGGCCTCCTCCCCCCCTCCCATAAATCCGCCTATGTTACACCACATATTCACCTGGGTTATAAGTGTAAACAATTTCTAACTGTCTCAAGTACTGTCCACAGAAATTGCCGGTCCTAAATTAGAAAAGTTTGGCGTCCAACAATGCTTTTTAGAAATCCACAAGGACCATCTATTTTAAACGAAATTTACACGCCTTTCTTGGCACCAAATGGTAGTGCAAATTAGTTCCATTCAACAGTTGGGTAAGTGATAGCAAACACTGGTAAAAAAATTGTTCCTATAAAATTCCAATTCTCCCTCTAAGAAAATTAAACATCGGTGACTTTTCTCAGGGGGTTTACCCGAGGATACTACAAAATGCATTAAGCCAGCGATTTCAATGCTTAAGTACATTACTTGTTTTTTTTAAAAGGATGCTTCTTGTAATCATTCTTTACGCCCCACGCTCTCACAAAAAATAGTCTCTTACTTGTGAATTTAAAGTTTCAATACTTCAAGTACATCCCAGATCAGCTGAACTGCACAAGTATACCCCAACGATGGCACGTGGCCACAGGTGCAAAAATAGCACCCAGTCCGATCAATCGTGTAATAGTTGCAAGTCAACTGAGACAAGAAAGAGATTTGTAATGTAAAAACAGATACCGAAGGAGTCAATAGATTTAAAGCTTCAGGTAGTAATGTCTCTGATTTAGTGATGGAAAAAGTAACCAATGATTTAAATTAAATTTCAACGAACACTGTTTCTGATAAAGTTTTAAAAATCTTGTTAAAATTATTCTATTGGCGCGGAACTCATATATTTAGGCAACAGAGGTATATATTGTAAGTTTTTGTGAAGTTTTGAAATATATTTCCTTGATAATTGAAAATCAATGCCAAATTAGAAAGAGATTGTTTTCCCGGCGAAGAGTCACGGCAATTCAAGGCCACTTTGCCTGTTAGTGTGTCCGCCGGGGGCAGCAAAACAAGCACAGGGTCGCATTATTGCAAGTGACGTGTGGAGCTCACTGTTTTTGAGATAAAATTTTTTTTGAAATATTGCCGTATGTTTCCAAGCAACAGTCGATAGAATGCACAAACCATCGCGTATTTTATAATCATTGACTGTATCCCATAAACATGTCGTGAACACATCCACTAAAACAAGAAACTGTAGGAACACCGCATTTATCCACCTTCACTCTTATCAGGCTTCTATTGTGAGTCAGCATGCGTGAATAATTGGCTGATAAGCCACCTCTGGAACTACTTTTGGCTGAATGGATGACCAGGCCATAAAATGATAATATTAGCCAAGACCAGTTACTAATGCAACAAAGAATAGTGTCGTAGTATCATCTAGCCTTGGTGGAAAGCTGTATACTGTATTGGCTCTAATAAACGCTTAGAAAAAATCATTTCACGGGGAGGGGATTCTTATTGTAGCCTACGGCAGTTGAAAGCCGGTTTCCCAAACGGGTAAAATCGGAAGCTAGGATTCATAAAATTTACGCTTTGTGACGAATTTTAGCCTATGACAGTCTTTCTACAAAATTGTGGTGCATTGCTATGAACTTCCGTTGTTAAATTACGATAATTTTTCAAAAAATTGTGCTCATCACAGGGCGAAAACTTGCCGACTGATGCGTCGCCGCTGAATCGCCATCGTCAATAGGAAAACTTGTACTCTTGAATAAAAATATAGTTTCGACTCAACAAATTACCTGAAATCTTCCTGATGTTTTACAATTTTTAAAGTTCATGTGGAGTCCAGATTAATTGCGATTAAGTCCAAATGTGCGCTACATCGTACTCCACAACAAGAGAAAAATCTCTGGATGAACACACATGTTGTTGTCACGTGACGTTTGTTTTGAAGGTCGTCTGTGTATGAGAGTGAGTGAGCGTGCGTGTGCGGGTCATCGACGATAGACTTTTTTGTTACAAAAGGCGGAGGATTATGCAAGAAAATGGCGTTTACTAGATTGTTTTTCACTTAAACGGCTGTAACGTGCAAGGTGAGTGCTGGTTAACTCACAGATTTTGTGTGCACAGGCCGACTGTCGTTAGCTCTGCCGTGGAGTATTAATAGTCCAAGGCTCGATCTACATGTTGGGGACGAAATGAACTACCCGGGCTGTGTGAAATTTCTGGGTCTAACGGAGACACTGACGCAGTGGTCAGTCAGATCGCTGTATCAAGACTATAGTCAAAATCCAAATTCGTTTTATCGTGTCCCTGTCAATAATAACGGCATGTTAAAGCCTTCTTAATTTTCGTACTTCAGGAACATAACAATCACGTGTTTTGTACACATACGCGCACGCCGCAGATCACATCTCGGAAATTGCCGATTTGACGGATGACAATGAATGAACACAATGAAATTAACAACGTCGTTTTACAGCTTGTAAGATTCATAATAAAAGTATTTTGAATATTGCAATGCATGTGTTCCAAAATCTAAATAACTTGGGTCCTATATTTTTGTATTAGTGCGCGCCGAATGAAAGTAATCGTGAGTGTTGCTGTGTTGCAAAATCTCTTATCCTGGGCCGATTTGAAAAATTCAAAGTTGTACTCATATTTGTTTTCGCTCCTCTTTTCAAATATTACAGTAAAAACTACGTAAAATTCTGTCCATAAAAAGTACAGTTGTTAGGCTAGACTGTAATCAGCTGATCATATCCGCATGAGCGAAGTCAATTATCCTCGCTCGTGACTCGATGAATAGAGCAGCTTGGCGGCATCCCTTTGAGCATGAGCCGAGCGCGTCTCAGCGAAGGTGGATAAATACGGTCTAGTTCAATTTTCCATACCCCGCCGTTTACCTTAAACACCGGGGTTAGAACCAGTTTTATTTAGTGGGAATGTTCATAGCATGACCTAATAAAGGCTCTTCATGAATTTTTGTAATTATGTTCTCAGTGGAGATGAAATTGGCTACTGCTGGCCCCTGGTGGCAGTTTCTCTAACTAGATTTCTTTTGTTGAAATTTGGCCAAAACATTTCTATTCTGAAAACGATGGCAGGTGCATGTTTTCGAAAGGTTTTAGCCTGTGCTGCATGATATCCAAAAAATTATAAAAGGTAGAAAGATTGGAGTAAGCATCACACTTCATAATCCAAATTTTCCCTATTTCTGCAAATAAAATAAGATTTTTCACACTTATTAGCTTTGATATAACTTGGAGTGGAAAGCAACTAGTTACAAAGCATGAATCAAAAACACAATTTATGCATAAAATGTAGAAAAATGTGTGCCCTTTTTGTGACACATAATATATTTAAATCATTGATTCTCTTTAATTATTCCTGCTTAAAGCCATTTCAGATGTAATGAAGTTACAATGTGAAAGCATTGGCTTAAATAATACAGAATACGCAATATTGGGATATTTTTAAACAAAAATGAAAAAATCCGTACTTCTAAAGATTTCTTGAATTTGTTCAAACGTCGAAGACCTATCCATAGACATATCTTTCATTGTCCAAAGCCCTGCAAACTGGCTTGAAGAAGCACTTGAGTGACACCCACTTTCAACACTACTGTCAGAATATAGTCTGGCAGTACTTTTAGTTGCATTGTTTTGTTTTGTTATTCTGTTTGATTGGCATGACCCCAGCGTTAAGTACAGTGATGATGTAATTTGTTTACTACAAAATATTGTGGAACTTTCTAGAAGACTGAGGTCAGAACAGTGATGATGTAATTTGTTTACTACAGTATAGTGTGAAACTTTCTAGAAGTCTCTAGCATGACAGTGATTAATGCAGTCTGGAATATTCTAAAGACTAGTGCATGTTTGTAGAATAGTTGGGTACATTCAGGAAAGTTCTAGAATGTGCTTGACTTGATCTAAAGTTCCAGAACAATGCATTAGGCTATAAATACACAAGCACGGGTTTGTGTTAGTCAGTAAGATCACGTCAGTTCAAAAGAAGATCAAGTCAGTTAATCGGTGAGTTCAAGAAAGTTTATCAGGAGAACTACAGTTGAGTTGCAGTGAAGAGAATCAGCAGTTACAGCGATAGTCAATAGAGAGCCAGCTATAGAGACAGCAGGTTATTAAATCAACGAGTGTAACAGTTGCTGGAAGTATCTCAGAAGTTCAACACAAGTCAAGGCTTCGCAGCACTGGCTGGAGCATAAACAGACATTACGTCGGACGTTTTGTTTGAGTAGGCTTGTGAACGTACGGTCGGGATTAATAAAGGATTAACTCGAACAAGTCTTCAGTCAATCTTCGCACCGAAACCTATTGCACCGGTCTGTAACAACCTGCGCCCACCCACACACGGGGAAAAACGTGACAATTGGCGAGCACGCCAGGAGCTTACTGACGGTAACAGGGTGTGATAAAGTGGACTGTTGGAATTAGCAACTCACTATGGAGACAAGATCTCAACTAAGAGAGTTGATGGCCCTCGGACAAGAAATGGGTCTGGAGGGAGACAGTTTGTTGAAAAACAACAAGCTGAAGCGCGTGCTCAGGCTGAGGCTGAGGCCGAGGAGAGGAGGCAAGCCCGCGAAGCTGAACAGCAGATGGAGAGAGAAAGAATGGAATATGAGAGGGCGTAAGAAGCACTGAAAGCTGAACAGGTTGCAGCGGAGTGTAGCCATGTTAGATCAACTGGTGGCGTAAAATCGAAGCTACAGTACGCAAGTTTGATGAAAAACAGGACGATATGGACAACTTCCTGGAAAGGTTTGAAAGATACGCAGAGAGTCAGGGTTGGACACAGTCTCAATCCCCTTTTAACAGGTAAGGGCCTGCAGGTTTATACTAGCCTTCCTATGGCTGATGCACTGGGCTATGCTACACTCAAAACAGCCTTGTTAAGGCGCTATGAGCTGACCGAGGAGGGCTTTCGCAGACAGTTCCGGGAGGCGAGGGCTGAAAGGGGTGAGACGGCTTATCAGTTTGTTGCCCGCATACAGCGCTACCTGGACAGGTGGATCGACATGTCCGACTGTGGCAAAGACTTTGCCGAGTTGAGAGACCTGTTAGTGCGTGAGCAGTACGTTAACACCTGTACTAAAGACTTGGCCTTGTTCCTGCGAGAGCGGACACCCAAGACTGTTCCGGAGATGGTGGGCTTAGCAGAGAGGTATATTGAGGCCCATGGAGTGGATATAACGAGCACTCAGTCAAAGAAATCCCAAGAACAACCAGTCAAGACAGACAACCAGAGAGTCGACCACAAGAAAACTGACCTCGCAGGGGAAAGATGTTTCTTCTGTCACAAAACTGGACACCTGGCTAGAGACTGTCGGAAGGGGATAAAAGGGATGCAACACCAAAAGTCAGCAGCGGTCAACCACCGAGATTCCCAGAGCAAAGAGGATTCGGTGAAGCGTGCTAATCCTGAACGCGCCTTCAAAGGAATGCTGTGTCTGAAGGAGGGGTATGTTGGCACGAAGAAGGTCTCAGTATTGAGAGACAAAGGCTGCACGACCATTGTGGTTCGGTCCAGTCTAGTCGAACCAGGAGATATGACCGGAGGTGCACAACGAGACCTATAAGGATGTAAAGCTGTGTGATACCTTGATGACAGAGCAGCGTGAACAGGCACAGCAGCTCCTACGTTGCTACCGTGGTATCTTCACTAATCAGCCTGGAGAGACCGATTTGACCAGCCACGTCATCGAACTGACGGCAGAACAACCAGTGAGAGTGAGGCCACGTCAGATGCCGTACACTACTCAGGACCTAGTGAAGAAGGAAGTGCAGGAGATGTTAAAGATGAACATAATTGAGCCTTCCACTTCGGCTCACAGTTCTCCTGTAGTGTTGGTGGCTAAAAAGGACGGAACCACAAGGTTCTGTGTTGACTACCGACGGCTAAATGCAGTGACCAAGTTTGACAACGAGCCCATGGGTAACCCAGAAGCTATTATGGCTAACCTGCATGGTCAACGTTTCTTCTCGAAGTTCGACTTCACGAAGGGCTACTGGCAAATTCCCATGGATGAAGCTAGTAAAGAGAAAACGGCATTTGTGACTCCAGGAGGCTGTTACCAGTTCTGCAGAATGCCGTTTGGCTTGGTGAATTCAGCGGCCACGTTCAACAGTATGATGAGAAGAATGCTAGCAGGCTTAGAGAATATCGAGCTGTATGTCGACGATGTGCTACTCCACACCGTCACCTGGGAAGAACATCTCCGTACACTGAGAGACTTGTTTCGGAGGGTAAAGCAAGCAGTCTTAACAGTAAAACCGTCAAAGTGCAGTATCGGATATCCAGAGGTGGAGTTCCTTGGACATCAGGTTGGGACGAACGAGATAGCTATGGATGACCAAAAGCTACTGAAGATCCAGGATGCACCAACACCATCTACAAAAACTGAGGTACGGTCATTCCTAGGACTTACAGGGTACTACCGAAAGTTTGTGCCTAACTATGCACAGATAGCCACACCATTGACGGATTTGCTGAAGAAGGGCCAACCAAAGAAATTAGTGTGGAGCGATATTCATGACCAGACATTCAGGAAGCTAAAGCAAGCACTTGGAAGTAGCCTGATCCTACGAGTGCCTGACTTCAGCCAAAGATTTATTGTCAGGACGGACGCGTCAAGCGATGGTTTAGGGGCAGTCTTACTGCAGGAGTTTGACGATGGGATATTCCCTATTGCATATGCCAGCCGGAAGCTTAAAGAAAGCGAGCGGCATTACTTCACAGAAGAGAAAGAGTGTTTAGCAATAGTGTTCGCTGTTAAACGTTTTCAGTTTTATCTGTATGGGACAGAATTCGTGGTGCAAACAGACCTAAAACCATTGGTATATATTCAGCGTTGTAAGATTGAAAGTCCCAGGGTTATGCGATGACCTATAGCACTGCAGAATTATAACTTCCATGTGGAGGATATCCCTGGAAAATTTAACGTCGGTGCAGACTATTTAAGTCGACTAGCAGTGCCTGTAAGTCAAGGAGCACTTTAGCGGCGGATACAGCAGAAGGTTATGTATATATTTATGCCAGATGATTTTGTGTTAGAAAATTATAGAGTAATTTTCTCTTTGGCAGGGGTGTGTTGTCAGAATATAGTCTGACAGTACTTTTAGTTGCATTGTTTTGTTTTGTTTTGTTATTCTGTTTGATTGGCATGACCCCTAAGTTAAGTACAGTGATGATGTAATTTGTTTACTACAAAATATTGTGGAACTTTCTAGAAGACTGAGGTCAGAACAGTGATGATGTAATTTGTTTACTACAGTATAGTGTGAAACTTTCTAGAAGACTCTAGCATGACAGTGATTAATGCAGTCTGGAATATTCTAGAGACTAGTACATGTTTGTAGAATAGTTGGGTACATTCAGGAAAGTTCTAGAATGTGCTTGAATTGATGTAAAGTTCTAGAACAATGCATTAGGCTATAAATACACAAGCACGGGTTTGTGTTAGTCAGTAAGATCACGTCAGTTCAAAAGAAGATCAAGTCAGTTAATCGGTGAGTTCAAGAAAGTTTATCAGGAGAACTACAGTTGAGTTGCAGTGAAGAGAATCAGCAGTTACAGCGATAGTCAATAGAGAGCCAGCTATAGAGACAGCAGGTTATTGAATCAACGAGTGTAACAGTTGCTGGAAGTATCTTAGAAGTTCAACACAAGTCAAGGCTTCGCAGCACTGGCTGGAGCATAAACAGACATTACGTCGGACGTTTTGTTTGAGTAGGCTTGTGAACGTACGGTCGGGATTAATAAAGGATTAACTTGAACCAGTCTTCAGTCAATCCTCGCACCGAAAGCTATTAGCATCGGTCTGTAACAACCTGCACCCACCCACACACGGGGAAAAACGTGACAACTACTAAAAATTCCCTCCAGATTTATCTCCCCTCTAACATGATGGACGCGGGAAAATGATGGCGATCCTGATGCACATGTATAACTTCCTAATCTCACTGTGTGTTCTCCCTCATTGCATGCGATCTACTTGCTTGGGATATTGAAAAATTCCTGTTTTCGGCATTCAAAAACGTGTAATTTCCTTCGTAAACTTTTGAAGGCTTATAAATGAAAAGAGGTCAATACAACCAAAATTGGTGATTTTTGTATCAGAGCCACACCAAGACCAAAAACAAAAAGTTTAAGCTGCATCTGAAACAAGTCCCTTTGAGTGATTTACATTGTGGTTTGTTTTTTTTTTTGATTTTGTCGTGGAGTGGCTCGTTATTTTAATTAGTTCACGCTACCATAAGCTGAATTCATTTGTTCAGATTAAGCATTTATAGTTTCGACTTCCATGTCATCTTATAGGCAATGTTAGTATCAAATTATTGTGTGGGAAAGCTTGTATTGAAAATCTGTGGCATTAACATCCACGCTCATTAGAAAACCATGCAGTTAGTGTGCCTTTAGTAACCAGGTCCCTCTGGACCCATTGCAATGTATCCACAATCTACAGGAATGTCAGCGCCGTCAATGTACATGGCGTCCTTACTGTACAGGAACGCAATCACAGACGCCACGCCGGCGCTCTCTATAAATGCTCGTGGCGTCATGAGACAATTGCCAAACTCCTTCTCGTACTCACTGCCGCGTTGAAGTTTTCCGTTTATCACCTATAAAAGAAATCAGCCTTCGTTAAAAGGGTAGTAAGTTTGCGTGGAACTCTTGCCCAAAGCACGTATTCTTATCTGTTACTGCTCAAAGCCATACAGAAAACAGCTTTTGAATTATATCCCTTACCGTAGTTCAATTGATCTCAAAATGTTCCCCATTCAAAGTACAGTACATGTGATTTCTGGACTTGGAACGAACTATCGCTTCCTCCGTGTTTGACACAATGTTCTACGACTGAGTTTATATGTCACAGCGACATTTTACTATGTAACCAACACCAGCGTTTTCCCAGCCGACTAGAGTGACATTTTTCTTGAAAATGTCACAGCAAGTCCATTGCTGAGCGTGGTCTCGAGCATCAACCAACTGTCAGTTGTTTGAAAATTACTAAAATCACTTCTCACCTGCGTAAGGAACAAGTTCAGACTAATCTTACAGAGATACGGTTAAATCAAAGTTAGTTTCGTCGACGGAAAGCAGATTTAAAGCCACTTTTGGAATTAGTGCCCCCGTTAAGAGATACATATCAACGTCTAAAAAAATGCTTAAGGGGTACAGAACTGCGTTCCGTATGCCCAAATTTCTGCATTTGCGGCAAGACTAAATGCAATGGAAATAGTTTATTTTCACCCCATCATTCATGACGTAGTATGTGTCATGAATTCTATCCGATAATTCAACATTACATCCTCACCAACCAATCTTTTCAGAGGTTCCCATTTTGCTAGGTCTGGAGCATACTCGCGAAACAATTGCCTTTCACTAACGTGATTTTGCGAGGTCTTGCGGGTTCTCAGTTTTCTCGCAAGACAGTTGATTTATGGAACGCAGCCCGGCACATTTCCCTTTTAGTGGGTCTTTCGCAATTGATTACAGACGTGAGTTTGACCACATGTATTCCGTTTGGGAACCAGTTGAGTGCTTTAGAAAGACTACTTGAGAGCGCCAAAAAGTAAGCTTACAACACGCGTTGCTGAACAGATGCTGCACGGTCTAAAGAGGTAACTGCATTTTATCGTATTTTAGTTTTTAACTATCTAATTTGGCCTTCACACAAGTCACTAAAGTTCATGTACCTACCAACATCTCACCTGACTCGGTGTCCACACTGCCCCTGGTGACACACTGTTGACCCGCACTCCGTGAGAGGACAAGTCCAATGCCATGCATTTTGTTAGCATCAACAGAGCTCCTTTACCAGCGCTATAACCGGCCTGGTGAAGAGCAGCACAATGGCCGCTGACGCTGCCGACACTCACCACAGCACACTCGCTTTTGTCTACGGAAAGAGTTGTAAATAAATATCACTCAACCTAAAGCTAGCTGCTTGTGTCGAAAAAATGAACATTAAAGAAACCAGATTGGATGCTTGGTCTGCCGTCTGAAACCATAACACACGAGAACGCTTGCCAACCGCTTTATATCAGACGGTCGAATCTGAATTACACCGTTATCTAGAACGTACGTACCTTTAAACGCAAGTTCTTATGTGCGCTCCCACCCCTGGCAGTGGCGGATTTATCGTGGGTTGAGAGGGTTTAAGCCCCCTTTGGGACAGGTTCAAAAAATAAAAATTAAAAATCGAAAACCTCTCCAGCTAAATGAAAACGGCACCGCCAGCGTGGGTAAACCTCAAGTAAACCACCTCGAAAAAATGATCGGAGATTCACCCTGAAAAGACAATTTCTTTGCATTGTGATTTACGGTTATCACGAAAAGCAACGCATTTCAGCTCTTCGTAACTCATCAGCAAGTCAATTGTGAGTGCGCTTCCGTCGACTCTTATTTTACTCTGAAATATGTTTTGATTTGAAAAGGGGTTATACTGTTGTACCGCAACCCTGATATTCAGGTGCATCGACGTGCAACGTTTTTACCTCCTCTGTCATGCCTTGTCATGCTATTACACTCCACATGTTTGTAACTTGAATTTGACTGTTTTATAATAAAGTTATGTTGCGCAATTATCATTTAGTGTACAAGTAATGTGTTTATTTTAAGAAACGATCAATTCCTTTTCCGAAGAATTGTTTGGTCGTAATATGGGCCGTGGAGGCGGGTGCTGTGGTTTGGTAGCGACTCCGTCTCAGGATACACCGTAGCAAGTTAGGCCTATTCAAGGAATCAACCAGGGGGACGCACACACATTGGCAAGGTGACCGCCTCCTAATGACCCCTGGTTCCAACCTCAGCAATGACCGTCTTCTATACTGGAAATTTCCGCAAAAAGGCCCACTCAATGAAACGCCCATACCCATGTGCGTTCATTTGGTGTTACAACTTCGAGTTTCAAGTGCTCAGACGCTGGGACGTATATTCGGAAAATTGCAAGATATGCAAATTACTCTTGGGATACATCGTTTTTGACAAAAGCGCAATGTTTGAAGTAGTCCATGATGAATGGATTAAATATAGATGCGCGTGTAACTCTTTTGACAGCACTTGACAACCTCAGTTGGCTCAGTGCCAAGCTGCAAAACGAGATACTGATGTAGCGGCTTACAAGCTCATTGACACAGCAGTTGACGAAGTGCAGGCATTGAAAATATACCTTTCATAAAAGGAAAGCCAGCTTGTACCACGCTGAACACTCCAATAACGTTAACGTCCAATACTTTCTTGAACATTTCCGTTGACAATTCAAAGCAAGCTGGAAAGACAAATACCGTGTACGCAATTTGCCTGTAAATATTGATAACATGAGTCAAATTACAACTTCCATTGCAGTAGGAGAGGAGGTCCGTTAATATACATTTAAAAAATAAAAAAGTGTCAAAAGAGAAAAAAAAAGAAACTGCAAGTCCGTTGTCTGGTTGCAGTGTTTTGCTTGTTGTCGGTGAACCGTTTTGCAGAGAACACAAGGATTTGATTTTAGAACAGATCACTAAAGGTAACATTCTTTTTTCTTACATTTTGGTAAAAGCCTCCCTGTCTTTGTAAACCGGTTTGTAAACTAGTGGTGCTACCACTTTTTGTATTTTGCCAAGCCAAAGAAAAGGTCTATGATGTCCACAAGGCCAAAATACATGCAAGGACACTTGTGAGACAGAAACAGAGAGGAAAATACTAAACAGCCTGTCCTTATCAACTTTTCCTGGGAAAGCTCCACCCTGAGTCTTGGTGAGGTTGTGGATTGCAGTCTACAGATGCAAGAGACTTGTGGATCACTTGTGGCAAGAAATCTGCTTATGGAATGGTTAATTCTATCCAATAATTTAACATTCCAAATGTCTCCCGTTTCAGTGGTCACCATTGTGCTAGCATACACTAGTCAATTCACGTTGTATACTCTGGTGGTTTTACATTTTTCCTTTTTTGTGAATAGAATTCTTGACTTTTCAAAATGCACCGCACAATTTTGCTGATTTATGTTTACGCACTGTTGTTCACGAGCTACCTTCTTTGGATACTTGCCAAATTCTCTTGAATCTCCTATATTTGATCTGCCAAGCTGAAATTCTCAGAATCTGAGGAATGTGTAAGGAGAGGTATATACTCCTGACACAATTCCCTGTGGAGTGGAATATCTGATCCCTGTCTCTTGCAGGCTACTGGTATCAGAGATGGCAGCATGAGGGTTTGTTTGATTTTATGCTGCAGGTGCTCACACTGGGATGCTGTGGGGGTCCACAATGTTGCTTGGCCATCAGAGCCCTGTTTGTTAATGGCTGGGAGTTGGGTCTGCAGTTGTAAGCAATTCAACTTTTCCTTTGATTTACGATTTGAACAGTCAAAAGTCATCAAGTGCTAATATTTTTTTCATGAATTTCAAATCTGTTTTACAACCTTATTTTTAGGAACTGTTCCAATTTTACCCTAAATTTGTGTTGTATTTATCACAAATTGTGGCAAAAGGTCAATTTCCTGTAATTTTTCCTTCGTTGGAGTAGAGAATGGATGTGTGATAACTAAGTTCCAATGTGAATGGCCAGACAAGCCCCTAACAGTGTGTACTGTAACTACTCTCATATTCCAGAATGTGTAGGCTGGAGCAGAGATTACACTAGACCAGCCACTAGTACAACTACTTGATAATCCAAGGAGACCACCTCATATCTGACCCAATTCCACACATTCTAAGCTTTTTTACAAGGTGTTGAAGTTTAAAGGTAACCTACTTTATCATAAGAATGTTTCTGGAGTTTTTGTCCTTGTGGGGTCAATGAACCGTTTGCATTCTCTTTACACTGTCTTCAAAATGCTTAGGGTTAGGATCAAGTAATGCTACAATGGGTTGAATAAAAGAGGGAAGATTTGACATCAGTCTAATATTGGTGACGGGCATTTCCCTTTGTAACAAAACTCATTGCACTTGGGTTGACCTAGCAAAAAAGCTAGAAAATTTCAATGTTATAACTGATTTTTCAAGCTTGGACGTACAGCACAACAGTTACACAGTTACAACATTTCGATAGTCTTGAAAATGAATACTAGAAAGGCACCGACTTGCTAAAAAATTAAAAGCCTTTTCAAACGTGAAATTTGTCACAGAATGAATGCATGCATCCAAGTTAATACCCAGGGACTGGAATTAGAAGTACAAAAGTATTTGAGTTGGACATTGAACCAAGAGTGTGTGCTTAAAAACAAGAATTTTTGAGATTGAATTATGGACGCTTACATAAGGTGAAGGTCAGTTGGGAATGGGGATGCCTTTTTGTCAGGGTAAATAGTCAAAAAAGAAACGTCTGCTGAATATACAAGTTGTTTACAAATATGTACTTCTTGGAATGTGTGTGGCAACAAGTCTGGTAAGCACACAACCTGTGGCACATTGCGTGACGTAATGAAGATGGGTCTAAAAGGATTTCAAGCCGAACTGGGACCTTTTGCAGTATTCGTGTCCTGCTTCTCAGCTCAGCTAAATAAAATATCTGTGATCACTCCTCCATCATAATTTACCACATTTCCTGCCTCACTGATGAGGCTTATTTTCCATGTCCCTGTGCTTCATGCTGTCTCCTGCAGAGGTCGCCAGATCACATGACCAGTGTAGGTATGGCATCATTGTTATTACAAGCCCAGTACTGTAAATACAAGCACTAATGCACACCAGATAAAGACACAACTTCATGATATCAACCTGCTACAGCTTGTAATGGTCAGATCAGTTGACACTTTAATGATGTTATCCTTAGAGTTGGCATTGACCTGTAGAAAAACATTGTGTGTTTCATCTCCTGCCATCTTCAGTTGGACTCAGAAATGATATATAAGTAAATCTTGCTTAATGATCATCTAATCCTGTTGCCTTGGTCAACAACAGTTGTGCTGATAATTAAAGTATTAATTAAAAATGCATTTCCTTTTCTTGAGCCATCTAACACAAATTCAAAACTAGGTCACTTGTTACGTATATATAACCTGTCTTGAAAACCCTTTTAGTGTGATAAACCCTTCCAACAAATGTGCTGATAAAAATCAGTACCAGGTTGTGGCGAAGATCATGTCGTGTCCTGTTTGATGGTCTTCAGAACATGATATCTGAGAGATGGCTGGTCCTATTCATGTCATACTTTACTATATTATAATGCTTAATGCAAAAGGCCATTAGTATTTTTTTATAATTTTCTGTTTTTGCTTGAGGGCTATAAAAATAGGACTGTTGGGAGTTTCATGAAAAAATTTTAAGTTGCATCAGATTAAAATGGAGTTGTAGAAGTGGTTTTGAGATATCATCTTGAGTATTTGAATTTTAAATAAAATTCCATCCTGTTATTGATATTATTTTGTAATCACTGTATTCTGGGTTTGGCTATTCAAAACACATAGGGGGTAGTAAAACATTTATCTTCTCAAGCAGGACTATGTTAAGCTGTGTAAACTTACACAGACCAACTGGAGCATAATGGCTAAGAGTAGGGTCCACAATGAACTTCTTTCACTGACTTTGCTTGGTAATTTCCAAAGGCCTATGTCAAAGATGAATGGCACTGACATGGTAATACAGCCATCCCCAATATTCTAAGCCACAGTTCCACTAATGTTATCCCCTCCAAGCCCAAAATGGTCCATTCCTTTATATTAAGTTTTACTAAAAACTACATGGCCACATGACCCAATAACTGGTAGCTTGATAAAACAATCGACACACTCTTGCAGGCTTTTTACTTAATATGGTTTTGTAGATATTTGGCTAAACCTACAGTCTTGTCATTAAGTTCCTGCAAGATAACCCTTGAAGGGCTATTTTCATGCAATTTAACTTGTGCTAAGTTATAGAAGGAACTAAAAGTTAATGCTTGTGCAAAGCTGGGGCCTGTTCCAACAAAACTGAATTAGCTAAGGCAAATCTTAAATTATAATTAATTTTAAAATAAAAGTTAAATTTGTCTCAAAACCAATTCAAGAAAGAGATCTTAAGTTCAACTTAAGTGTGTGACATAATTTTTGTCTTAATTTTGACTAACTTACCGAATGTGGAAGTTTCAAAGTTAGGAATTTAAGAAAAATCTTAAACTTAAGTCAAAAATGAACTTAAGTTAGTTTCTTGGAGCAGGCTCCTGTATTCCATCCAGTTTAGATAGGGAAAAAACCAACTAAAGTTAGGCCATTAGTCCCTATTACTCCCATAACATTGGATGCATAATATTCCTTACAATGGGTCGCTGTTTACATTAGCTACTCACCATGTACACAATTTTTAAATTTGCAATTGTCAAATTCACAGTTTTGTGGTTGGCCAACCTGAATAAACTACCGTAAACGTTCGGGTTAACGCTCTGGGCGGTTAAATTGGCAAACCCAAAAAATCGGGGGTGGGCGGTTAACCAGACATGGGCGCTTAAACGTGAATTTTCAAGAAATCCAGGGTGGGCGGTTAACCGAACGTGGGCGCTTATTACGACAGGCAACCGCCCTGGGCGGTTAATCTTACCTCGTACTCGGAACGCGTAGCACTTTTCAAAGAGCGTTATCGTCACGTCGCCACATGACGGGAAAAA
>NMRA01000786.1:18980-74002 GCA_002633005.1 Phoronis australis
TCGTCGCTGTCACGAAATTCCTCCTTGTCTCAATCAACAAATGTGCTCTGTTGAGTTCAGTTAATTCTCGCTGATCTTGATACGGCAGTCAGAGGCAAGAGTTAATCATTGAGATATCAGCTACACGGCGACCAGCCATCTTACTGTCTTGAAAACATGCCGTGACCTAGCTCGCGACCCCACGGTTTCACGCCCACTTAACTAGTTCTAGCGAATGAGGTCAGCGATGCATTGGGTTAAAAGGTCGTGGCTAGCTAAAAGACTGGTGAGTGACACTTCTGTTGAAAATACCCCGAATGCAAAAAGTGAAATAACGACTTATGATTGGACGAAAAACTCAAAGAGATTACTACATGCATAATGAGCAGAGTTTGACCTTTCTGTTGATGTGTTTACGAGCGAAATTGGGTCATCGGAAGACTGATCAATGAGGACACGAAAATCGGCAAATTTCGATGAAAATTTCACGAGATATGCAGTCGTGGAGAAGGTGATGTTTTTCAAAATGAAATAAATAAGGTTTAAAATGAAGTTTGATCGTTTTAAAGTATTGTTTTGTGGAGCAGAATGAATAAATAATCATAATCTGCAATAAAAAAAATTTGACCTAATTTTAACCGATAGCGACAGTTTGCAGTCTTGTCAGGAAATTGAGTTTCCGACTTAAGACTCATTTTGTCGTGGTGGGTCACATTTATGGTTACAGTCTTGTACTGAGCTGCCAAGTTCATAGTCTGAGAGCAGTTTTAAAATTAGTTGTAATAAAAGTTTGAAAAACTTAATTCAGATGTTTTTTGTGTTTAGGATGTTTATAGTCGACACTCCGTGTCAATGACATTTTCAGCGTACGGTTCTGCGGCTAGCTGTTTTATCTCGACCGCCCGGCATTGCTCACTTGCCGTTGCGCCAAACATGCTCCGCAAAGAACTAGGCCTAAGACAAGAATCGGGGTTAAGCGGCCGTGAGCCACTCTTCAATCAAGAATAAAATTTCGAGCCACGACATAAATATGTGATAAAACGCTACAAAACAGCGATGTTTCAATTCATAAACGATCACCTTACCAAACTTCGTGGTGGAAAAACATTTTTTTTCATGCAAGATGTCCAGATTATCCTATTTATATCACTTGCAATATCGCACTGCGACACTGTTCGGTCCCGTTGTTAGCGCGCAATGTCTCAGTCGGCTGACAGTCGTGACTTGGAAATGTCGTCAAGTAATATAACGGCCTCTTTCAATATGCATCTCTTTTTTACGGCCAAAGATAGCTGCGGGATTCAGCACGCGCGTAGGGCCTACGGGCGAGTCACCTGTCAATCACATGTTGGTGTCAAGGTAACGTGCACTCCAAAGTGTGGGAACTTGCGTGCGTGCACCACTACAAAGTCACACATCAAAAGAGAATAGCGACAGTCCTAAGTAACAGAAACGGTCGAGACAATATACTTTTAACCATTGTCTCATTTCTCTGGCCTGATTTTTTCGAATATATGTTTGATCAAGTGCACTGCAGACGAAAACTCAGCGCGGCAGACGAAGTCGCTGAAAGCGGAGGTTTTGACGCCGGCGGCGTTCTTAAACTTTGCAAACATGGGAAGAAATTAAAGTGACAAAAACGTTCAAGTATTATATTTTGAAGTGAGTCCATGACCCAAGGCAATAACTCGTTACTTGTATAACTGCAATTCACATTGCTAAACCACCGTCTCGGAGGCCCGGCGTCGTTGCGCTCATTGTGATCATCGATCTTTTTCTAAAAGTCGGGGAATCGCGCGTTTCCTTAGCACCAGGCGCTAAATCGTCATTCCTTAAAAGTCGGGGATGGGCGCTTAACCGAGAGGTGGGCGCTTAACTGGAAATCTTCAAAAATCGCAGGGGGCGCTTAACCGAGCAGTGGGCGGTTAAATCGAAAATCCACCTAAAGTAGGGGGTGGGCGGTTAACTGAGCATGGGCGTTAACCCGAACGTTTACGGTACACCGTTTTGTGGCATATTACGAGACCATTTTTATGAAAGCAAAAAGCATAATTTGATTTTCGTTTTGAACCAGCTAAACAGAGCAAAACGTGACCTCAAGGTATTATACACTAGCCAAGCTGCATTTGTATTTATGTAGTTAAATTGTATCTAGTTTGCAAAAAAATCGATCTTTGCTCTAACGATGTACATCGCAGGCATGCATTGTCTGCACAACGCTCCTACGTCATAGTACGTATAATGCAGTCAGCAGCACATCCGTTTTACTGTTTAGTCATTCATAAATAGCAACGTGCTTGCCATGTTGTATTCGTATTATCGCACAACTATGTTCCACTAATATTTTCCTCATTGAACCAAATTAGAACATAACTGTAGTTATTTGATACGGATGCCAGTTCAATTATAATTACCTTGATTTCACATTTAGATAGTTATTCAATGTACTCAGACTCGGGTAGGTTCGCTGCTTTTTTAATACTAAATAACTGAGAACAAGATAAGGTTATTTAGTGATGAGTTTCTATGGGTATGTGATGGGCAGGTCTTGGAAGTTATGACTGACCCCTTACCAATTCTTACTATTGTCATCGTTGAGGTGTTTCACATTGCAGTACCACTGATGGATATGGAATGTCTTTGCAGTAGTATAAATTTTCCAAAATTCACATCTTTCTAGACCTGAAGCTTTGCTCCAGTGTATTCCTTTTAACTGTAGAACCAGAGCAGTAAGTTGATGAATTGCAGCCCGGGTGATTAGTTTGCATGGCTCTCTTTTTCTTACTAATGTCTTGGAACTCTGCCAGTTAATGTGAGCCTGTTTTGTGCAGATCAAAGGAATGAACAGGGCGTGGAAACAGTTCCATGATCGCCCTCGAAACAGGAAACTCAAAATTCACTAGGTGTTGCTTGTCAGGTAACGTACCTTCCTATACCAATACTTCCATCCAGGTATATTAATCACATGGCTCTCTTATTATTTGAATGCCTTCATTCTGAGTATTACTGCTTTCTGTTCTCAAGCTGTCTGTAAGGATCTCAAAAAGAGGGATCTCTATTTGGAAGTGTCATCCAGTGAATACCGGGTCACCGATATTCAACATCAAAGACCTGCCACGGCACCCTTATCAGAGTTGGAACTCTTTGTCAGAAAAGTTATTGTAAAGTGTCTAGGAGATGGCAATAAATTTTTAATTCATTTCTGACCGCATAAGCACCTTTAAAAAATTCAAAAACCTCAGAGGACGTTCAAAAATATCTTTGAAAACGCCATCATTATGTGTAGCTCGCATTTCATGGCATGCATGATGACTAGGCAATGCTTTGTTCCAGACTGACCATATATTTAAACAATATGTTGGATTTGTCCCTGATTTTATTTGTTGCAAATATTTATAAAGGAGGTATTTGATGTCACACGAATTAATCGTGTCCTTATTTCACAAACAAACTTTACTTTACATTTCTCTATCTACATCTGTAATGAGAGTTAGAAATGTTCATTTTGTTCAGAAAACGTAGGTTCATTAAGTGAGTGATGGAAAATTATTGCATCCATGTTTGGCGACTTGTGTGAGTGAGGATCCAGTTGAATTTGTTGCTAACAATCTGAGGTCGCATTATACGAGCTGGCTAAACTCACCAAGTCTACCCTGGAATCGTTTCCTACCCCTGGTTATAAGATGACTTCTAATTTCTTCTTTCTCACTTTTGCCCTTCAAATACACACATGACTAATCAGGAAGCTCTTTCAAAGCAACAATAACTCAATAAATGCTGGTTTATCTGGTCTGGTTGCCATGACTACAGACATGATAGTCTGTTCCTTGGTAGCCAATTGCCATGTGTTCACTGTGACTGGGCATACAAGTAGTGATCATATCATATTTTTAAATCATTGCACTGGATGAACTTAACTCATTTCAGGTGCAGTCAATAAGGACACCGATAATGTGACAANAAAGATTTCTTGAATTTTAGGTGTTACGATATTCCACTCCGAAAATGTCAGTCATATGCATGTTTTTCACTGAAAGTATTTGGTGTTGAGCTGGAACCACATGCCATGTGTTCTAGTGTTCCACTCTACGTCTATTTTAAGCTTAGTCAATATAAAAGATGTCTATAAATATATTCCACAATGCAATTCAGGTGCAGTACCTTATACGTAATGTTAGAAGATTGACAAAAATGTGAAAAAATAAAATTGCTCTAAACTGACAGACTTTTTGTAGACATGAGAAAATCTCGCGTCGGCGTTAAGAATGAACTTGAAATTGTGCAATTTTTTATGAAAAGCTGCTTCAGAAATCATGTCTTCCAGGGCTTGACGTAAAGAGCGGTATTTGTAACCAGAAATTTAGAAATGTCAGCTGAGATATTGGCCAACTCTTGTGTTGGGCTGGTCCAACTCGTGTGGTCTAAGTCTCATTCCTTGAAAACGCCTCAACAGTTCTTTCGGTGAACTGGAAAATAGATGTCGTAACAACTCGCCCCAACGTTTTTGTTTTTGATCCTCAAGGTTTTGTGACCTGGGATTTATGTGTGTGCAAGCTGAATTTTAAAAGACAGTAAGCTTCGATTTCAGCTGGATCGCAAATGCCATCATGTATCTTTCCATGCTGTCCAAAGCTGTCTTTAGTGTTTTTATAAATAATGCATATACATGGTTCTTTTACTATGTCACCATAGACATTTTAATAATAGGAATAATAACAGGACATTGGTGTCTGAATTTTGTGAAGTAAATTATGCAAAAGGTCGACACACATAGACTTCTAGGCCTTCTGCGGGTCCATTGCAACAGACACTGTGCTGACTTTGCTGCTCGACTCAGCAAGTCTGACAGTCTGCTTGTGTAATTTTGTGAGCGTTTTAACGCTTTTGTTGTCTGTAAGAGTTTTCCCTGAAACTGGTTTACTTCTAAGGCATTCTTTCTTAATGCTTCGGCTAAGTGAAACACCGATCGACATGGTGTTCTGGTGCTTTTATCCTATCACCATCTCCTTCACCTCAACTTGTTGTTTTCTCACCTTAAGTATGACATTAAAGATTAAACCTGGCTAGAAAGTAGAAAATTACATTTCCTTTATTTATTTGCAGGCTTTCTGTCCTGGGATACTGATGCAACGGGATGTGATATCAGTGGCGTTCTCGAACGTATCGCAGATGCTGCCCCCAATGGAGAGGAAGGGGAATTCGGTAAGACGCAATTGCAGCAGCTCAGGACTTAAGTTGAAACATGCCAACTCCATGTTTTCCGCTGTTGTGTGCGGTAAAAGTTCTTCAATTAAGGACAAAAATGGTTACTAGAATAACCATAACTTTCTATAACCATAACTTTCTGTAGATATTTTCATGCACTTGCTACGTGAGTACAAATTTCCAAGGTTTTTTGGTGACAGTTAAATTAAACTGTGTCAAAAACTAAGCAAATTTTTCTGAAATGTTCTTTTTCTTGAAAGATTTGGTGACACAAATTTTCTCTTTTGCGTTAGAGAGTAGAGTTTTAATTATTAATTTGCTGTAAATCAAAGTTATATCAAACAGTACTTTGACGAGTCAAAACTAGCTATTTCAAGCTTAGATAAATGAAGATTGGACTTAAATATTACTTTAACCAAAAAACATAACTGTATATGAATCCCATTCTGATCTGAGTATAACCATAGAGAAGAAGGACTATTAAGTTCCCTAATTTCACTACGCGATTTGTGTAGTCATTGCAAAAGTAATGAAATATTTGACTCTCACTAATGTATGAAATGGGGGGTCCCAAGATAATAGCCATAAACAAGGCTTCTCATACCTCTAATTCTTATTGTATGAGCGACATGGTTTGCAATGAACAAGCAGTCGGGAACGGGAAACACCTGACAACATTGATTAATGGCATGTTCATGGTAATCAATTTGTGAAAAATAGCGAAATGGCAATTTTGTCAATTATTTTTGTGCGGAATTACTGAAAATTCATCACACCACTGTTCAGTGACCAAGCATAGACTACATTGTATTGCTGATTTTTTTCCCGTTCTCGTATAGTGTACTTTGCAAGTTATTGATCCAGACATTATGTCAGCCTACTTAGGTATCAGCTTCCCTTCGATTTTGCATTCAATTTAGCGCTGCGACAGGAAGTGAGCCTATTGCACGCGCGAACAGTTTCGCAGTGAATTTATTCCCACGAGATATGTTCATGGAGTGTAAATGTATCCTCATATACTTGGGATCCTTTTAGAAAATGCGGCTGTGGGTCAATGGACTCAAATGACCTCAAATCTAAGAGACAAATTGAAGGACCTGTGGGTCACATTAGTGTAAATATTCTTTCCTTTTAGATATGATTTTCATTAGGCAGTGCCATTTTAACATTGTGATTTCATTTGCTATTTGAGTGCATTTCACCAGGATTAGTGATTGGCCTAAATGGCTAACTGGGTTTCGCTTAGCAAAACACATAATCCACAACTTGGCTTTTGAAGGCCAGTGAGAAGTGACGTACAGTATGTCAGGGAGAAAAGTGATTTTCTGAGATCAACCCCAATGCGGATTCGAACCTGCAACTCAAATGGTCGTAGCCAACCGCTCTGCTGGTAGAGGTAAACTCCACTATTTTATGATGTCTACTTGACTGCTAAAGTCAACGACATTGATTTCAACGAACGTCTTGCAGGCCATTGCAAGAATTTGCAATTTTTAATCAAATCACAAAAACAATGGATTTTGTTCTCAGCTCCGGTCAAAGCTAATAATTTTAACAAGACTAACAATAATCACACAAATGCATTTTTCGACCTTGACGCCAATAATGTCTTCGGAGTTTATCAAAAAAAGCATATTTGGGCCGGGTCTTGCATGTTTGGGCCCGGTCTAGCATATTTGGGCCGGGTCTGGTATGCACCAGCATCATTTTCAAACTGTTCATCACTGCTTTGAAATATTTTGCACCTGCTCGCATGACATTTTGTCATAAAATTCATACGCCTCACAGATGCATTCGTGTTAGTTTCCAAAATAAAATTGAACGTAATTGCCCAAAAAATCTACCGTACCTTCATGACGAGTTGAGGAACTTAGTGCTGGTTGCGGGAAGTGTGACATATTCACCATTTCAACTTGCGCCGATATTAAATTCTTCATAATATGCAAACAAATGGCTTAACATGTGGAAACAACCAAATTTGACTAAAATGGGAATCTCAAACCACCGAATGAAATAACAACAGTGTGAGGCTCAGGTGGTATCAATAGGTTTTCATGGCTGGTATGACTGGCATTTCAGGAATCGTTGGTGAACTGAAGTAAGAGGTAACGTTGTGTCATGGAAGTAGACTTAAGTATTTAACCAAAGATTTTTATATTGGCCAATGCGCAAAATTGTGTTAAAAAGGCGTGTAATTTGATAACAGAAAAGAGGAAAACATAAAGGCATATTTAACTTGTTATTACTTGGTATGTATTTTCAAGTGTTTGTACTAGAATAACCCCTTAAGATGAAATCTTTAAGTACTAAGTACTCAGGATGTCAACTGAATATGGGCCTGAAAAGAACTTTGGATCGCTATCTTTTGTGGCCCTGCTCAACAAAATACAGTTCTCCACAATAAAATTTTGTAACTGTAATCACTCACAATGTTACCATCTATGACACCAGGACATTTGACAAGTTGAGTGACCTAAAAGTAATTGTTCTAAACTTGGCGGATTCAGCTCACATATGACGTCACAGTTGTAGTGACTGTAAACTTTTCAAAATTTCCCGGTCAGTCGTACAAGGCATTTCTTTCGCGAAATAAGAGGGTTTTATTCGTTATGTTGCTATTCTGTTCTAAGTTATACTAGTTTTCGAAATAAACTGGTCAACGTCGAAATTGGGAAAATTTTCGTGGCACAAAAATATGACTTGGATTTATTTCTGGCTAAAAATCTCAACAGATGTTGGTCCACACACTTTGCAACTATTCAAAAATAGCCAATTCTCAGCATTTAATAGTTATAATATTGCGTTAAAGTCTGGCAAAATTTTAGCAAAACTGCTAATATATTGCGACAAATGTACAACTAAACTGCCAAACAATTCTGGCGTGAGGTTTGTCATTAAGTTTGGTGGTGTCATAAACATAGCTCTGTGGTAGTCTGTCCAGTTTATGTTGAAAACTACTCCACAGCTAAGTACTATTGTACTGGCTTTGAAATATCACACTAAAATTTGAGTTTGATTGTTAGGACTCGTAATTAGTGAACCTATTGGGTGGGGAACTACACTGCCTTGTCACTCAACATGGGAAGTGTCAGGTATACAACATGAATAAATAATGTTTTGTATAAAATGTGAATAGTTAATAATTGAAAATGTGGACATTACTGTGTATGCAGTGGTTGTCATTCAGCTTGACCTAATCTTATCAAAATAGTTCTCTTGGTGAAACAGCAATCTCCCTTGGACTGAGCGGCAATGATCAGAATTTCATGAAGCGATTCAAATTTAAAAAATAAGAAATATCAAAATTGCCATTGCTTTTTAATGTTTCAGATATGTACTGCACTGTTCAACTGATGTCTCTAAAAACAGTCTACACCTGTAGCTAGTAATTTTTTGTTATATTTTTTCTGTTGTGAAATTCGATGGTCCAAGTAGTGAGTGTGTTCGGAGCAGTGGGATTTTACCGTATTTCCACTTTACCCTGGTGATTATATGCATTTTGTCTAAAACAAAAGAATGTGGTCGGACTTAACCAGCTGACAATTCTACCAACCTTTACTTCAATGTTGCTCAATGGCAAACAAGCCGAGCAGAATTTCAAGTTAACTCGACTTAAAAAAAAACAAAAATAGAATTCCACCTTGTACTCTCGTAAAGTCTGTTTCATGTAATAAGTGCTTCAACATGATAGGATTCTATTTGATTTGCCAACCCAGAAAATGGCGCATATACGCATTGCCTGCGTGTCACTTTAGTCGGAAATAGAATCCTGCCATTGTAGTGTAAAGAATATTACAAGAGCAATTTTATGAAAGTAAGAGGCCTTATTTTTTATTTGTTTTAGATGAGCTTAACAGGGCAAAATTCAGCTTCGAAAATTAAAATTCTGTTTATCGGGCAGGCATGGTCCTGGCCGTTATTTTTCTAAGTTATCCTTAGTAAGCTTCTGAGCCTGCTCACGAAACACTCCTCTTTCGCTCGTGTGACTTTGTGTGGTACTGCTTTTTCTCTTCCAATGGTGGAACGCAGCCCTCGAGTTTAGGCTTTGGTTTGAAACAAACATCTTCTGGCGCAAATATACACTCGTGGTCATGGATTATTGTACATTTGTGTTGCCTAACGAGTATCCTCAGAGCCCCTTCTGGGATCTCATTTATTGATTTCTAACCACACTTGATAAATACCAAGTCAGCTGACCGATCTGCATCAGTGTGGCACATTTGTGTACAGGAGGTAATGAGTCACAATTAACGTTTTTCCAGCAGCCCAGTGTCAGCTGTTGTTTGAACAAATGTTTGAGAAATGAGTAATTGTGGAATCTGCTTTTTTTTCTCCTGATACGTACAATTCTGTTGGTATTCAATTAGTCTAGTGGCAAGGAAGAAGACGGAATAGTTATTGAATTGTAGACCATTGTGTTCTAAAAATTGATCAAATTGAAGACGCAGATCATTATGTTAAAGTTATTCTAGTAATTGTGCAGTATTATCTTGATTAATTTACTAACTACTTGTTAAAGCCATAGGTGGCAGCACATCCTAATCCATACTGCACATTACACTTAACCCTAGCTAAAGTATAAGTCACGTTTCAATGCGTACCCTTCAAGTGTAAATGAACATCTTTGGAAGAAAATTGAGTCTTTAAATCTTTCAAAATCATACAAATATTCTCGAAATCAACATTTTATTACATTCATGAAATTGAAGACTGAACTCCATTATGGTCAATGTGCTTGATGTCAAGCAGAAATGTCCATAGAGTTGTGGAGAGGTAACCCATCCGCCAGCCTGCAGTGATGCCGACAGGTCAGGCAGCACAGGTTAAGGCATCACAGTCAGGTTACACAGCACAGACGGGACCTATCTACCTAAGTCAGTGCTTATGCACTATTACAGACTGAACTCACTTTGGTAGTAGTCAGTGTCACACATCATTCTGCACCTGTTCTTTTAGGTTTTATCTAGTAATTACTACTAATATAATAAAACAATATTACTAATTGCTAAAGCCAGTGTCTGTACAGTCCCATAACAAAACGGGGAAAGACAGGTGCTACGTCACAATATAGCAGATAAAATGTCCTGGCTAGTTTGCCCTTGCTGATAGTTTATAACATGGTAAATTGTTTGACTAAACATTACAGTAATATCTCAGTTTGTAACATCTATGGTAAATCGTTTGACTAAACATTATAGTAATATTTTAGTTTGTAACATGGTAAATCGTTTGACTAAACATTACAGTAATATCTCAGTTTGTAACATGGTAAATCGTTTGACTAAACATTATAGTAATATTTTAGTTTGTAACATGGTAAATCGTTTGACTAAACATTACAGTAATATCTCAGTTTGTAACATGGTAAATTGTTTGACTACACATTCCAGTAATATCTCACCAATATAGGACACACTATGGTGGATAAGTGAACTTTTCATTTTCTCAATTTGTTTCATGAAAGGTATTGTGTTAAGCACAAATCCAATGCTTTACTAATTGTACAAACTTGGTACCATAGCTACCACCAGGCAATATTTTGAATATTTCTGTACATTCGCAACAATGTAAGAGACCTTGTTAAATGCAAAAAGAAAATTTGACAATTATTTTTGTCTAGATTTGGTGAAATTTTACAGTACATTTTATTTTTGGCTCGTGACCAAGCGGAAGGGTGTGAATGGTTCTCCGGAGCTATCATAAACACAAAAAATGCTCTGACTGAGCAATGTCACTCTAGAAATAGCAACTATGCTTCACATTTACAAAATCTTATGTGATAATTATAACTGGTATGTTTGTCATATCGATTTCTCATATATGGCAATCAATTCCTGTTGACGGTGTGTGCCTAAAGGGGAACATTGCCATTTTTAAAGCATTTTTTATCTATTTGGCATGTTTTACTAGCCATTCTCAACCTTTTTGTAACAAAACGAAATTTAGTAAAAATAACAATTCGTCAACCGGGAAGTATGAGGTAGTGAGTAAAATATCTGCCATACTGAGTTAGCTCATATACTCGCTTAAACTGGACTACAATTGGCTGAGATGCACACGTGATTGTTATTTACGGCCTTGATACATAACAATTTCTTGATTGACTTTGGCAATGATTGTACCTAGAAATGGGTAATTTTATGCTCATGGCAGTGATTCGCCATTCAGAAATGCAGTGTTTGCATTGTGCGACTTCATGTCAGTGTCAGCACATTCGGTTTGAAAAACTGCTATTTTTGATTAATTTTAGTTTTATAAAAATTCACTCTGGAGATTCCAAGTTCCTTCCAAAGCAACTGCAGTACGCAAAATCTTCACCAGATACCCCTTCAAAAAAGCTAACTGGTCCCATTAAATCCCTGTTTTATTTCAGGCGATGTTACCATCAAGTCTGCCGAGGAGGGATGTGTCGTCACTATTTTGGCTAATCCCATCGTGAGTGGCGTAAAGGACAGTCTTCGCGACTTACTGGTGACTCCATCTAAGCACAAGCATGTCATCTTCGCTGGCCATTCGTTCCAGGGGACAGGTGAGGCACCTTTTGGCTGCTGACCACAAAAACATTCTATGGAATTCAATGTAAAGTTCTTTCCAAACACACTACACATGGTGGAAACCTTTACAGTACAAGACAAAAGTAATCAGACAACATACCATTTTCCAGTCATGGCGGCTAGTTCTTTGAACAGGAAAAATGGCGAGTAGTTCCTATTACGAAGGCAAAATAAATTTCTAACTACATTTGTATAGCAGAATGGCTTGAGCCACCTTGGTAACTTTCTTAATAGTTCTTCTTGATTCTCAACCACAAGACTACTCCGATGGTACATTTGACTTCTACTCAGCCGTCATGACGGAATTTCAGGTTATTTTGTGTGAGCACTTTTGGCTTGTACTATCGTTGGAAGGAAACTAAACATTAAAGAGTACCAAATCATTTAGAAGTAGGCCAGAAAATTTCGATCCAAAACTTTGCCAATTTTCAACTAGAAGAAATGTTGTTGACTTTTTCTAAAGTTGTAATTTGAGTATCTCCTTCAATTTTCTATTAGAAGAAAGAAAGAAAGGACTGGATGTGTCCACCATCTTGTATTTGCATTTTTGAATGGCCGTAGCTCAATGGTACTCATTTTCTTTTAAAGGATACAGGGTTGTCCTCTGTTTTGGAGCGATTAAGATATCAACTTAAACCCGTAGAGGCTAGCAAACTGAAAGTTTTCACGTGACTCCATAACCTAACGAAACGAAAAAAAGGTTCATGTATCTATTTATCCAATTATTACTTTTAAATTTTAGTTCATGTAATTTTCTCTTCTTTCATGAAAGACTTAAGACAGAAATTTGGTCTTGCAGTCCCACTTCATTTGGTCTTGCAGTCCCACTTCATTTGGTCTTGCCAGTCCCACTTGATTTAGTCAAGTTATTATGAGTGCCTCACTATCTAGCAATAATTTTAATTAGAGATTATCAGTGTATTCTCAGAGATTTTGCATTTTTGCTCGAGTGAGATTTAATTATTTTTCAGAAATAGTTTTGTGGAGCTGAAGACCAAATTTCTGGCTCAAGTCTCGTCAATTTTCATGAAACAGACCCCCGCCCATAAGTTGTTATCTTAGAATATTGTGTTGCATAGTCATATTTGTTGATAATGAGAATCATATTTTGATTTCAATGGTACAGCCCATTGTAACCAATATTGGTATTTTTTGGCATTGATAGTCATGGTCTTTTTTTGTTGTTATACTGTGTTCAGATGATAGTGGTAAGATCAATGTTGGCTAAGCATGGTTGTAGTATACACTTTCCTGGATTTGCATGACTCATTAAATGGCTCAATTGATTATAGAGTCGAAAAATGCATTTTTGGATTTTGTGTCTGGATAGGCTTCTTGATATTATTAGTGTTGGCCATAGCTATAAACATAAAAGTCAATAGTGTTTTATGATTTTATTGGAAATTTCATTCCCTTCAAAGGATTCTAGTCATTCAGTATGGTTAACTGAAATCAAGGCTGGCAACCTTATCAGTTTAAGCTGCGTTTCACCATGGTAACAGGCAAAAAAATGAATGGAATCATCCCTCTCACCAATATAAAATTGCTTTTGTGGTATTCCTTACTTTTTTTCTTCGATTTCCGTTACCAATAACAATGAAACCATCAGCGACTCACGAACATGCTTCATAGTTTTTTGGGGTTGGCCATCCCTACTAATCTCTTACCTGTCATGGCAAGGAATGTCACAAGAGGTTTTGGTTTTTGATCGACTAGCTGTCAGGCCCCAGCTGCTGAGGTCGTGGGTTCAAATCCATCTTGTGGCTGATCACGAGTACACAACATTTTTGGTGATAATGTTTCTTGATATTTAATTGTTTTTGTTGTTTATATTTAATATGCTTGGTGTTCATCATGTAATATACTGAGACCTTCCTTTATTTTCTGTTTGCTGATTAGTTGGTGCCAGGTTATTCATCACGCTTGAAATTCTGTGCTTGCCTTTTATTGAATAGTTTTTATTCGTTTCATCAGTATACGGTTATAATAGATGGGATATTCTTAATAACATAGCTGCGCAAAATATGTCTCATGACCCATATGCGGGACGTTTGGGTGGTTAAAATTGTCAAAAGGACATAAGAAATTGGGTGTCTATGTGTAAGAAGTCGTACCCTCACTACAAGTTACCAGAGAACAACTTGACTCTGTTAAGCTGAAAGCCCTGGCTTCTCACATTACACCTAGCAAACTAATTAGACACCCCTGTGTAACTGAGCAAGCGTACACCTGGTAATTAATAACTTCCACCTGGTCTGCAGGTTTGCGTCCACACTTGTGACTTGCACTCGGACAAATTACCGTAGAACAAGTTATTCTATCATAATAACGTGGGCTATGTTGTCGCACGTGTGTCAAGTTGCCCCATTGCAAACAACATGCACTACAGCTGTAAACCTTGGGACACAAGTGGTCTCAGTCTCACAATTCCTTTTGATACAGCACCCAATTGTTCTGATGGTAGCAAGACAAGTTTTGGGACACAATCGTGTTGGAAAGTAAAATCACTTCATTGGAATTACTCTGGGAGATTCCAGCATCTTGGTTATGGCCTCAAAAGTTCTGGAAAATAAAAAATCAATCAAACTTCATTTTAGAACACACGTGGTTAATATGCTATGGTCCACAGTTGCTGTGGCATGAGATATAGGTTTTTGAAATCTTAATTTTTGTTGAATTTTGCCAGTTTTGAACCTAACATGATAGAAGGTTAATAAGCCATCACCATATTGCTTGTCTCCCAATGTGGAGTAGTTGCTAGGGGTGAGACGTCATCACTATCTGCCCCTAGTCGTTGACAATTATGGGCTTAATTTTCGTGTAGAACAAGTATAAAAACAGTTAGTGTCCCTTTACATACAAGTTCAAATCTTTAAAGCTGACACCTTACGTTGTTTTTCTTTCTGGTAATTGCTTTTTCATAACTGAATTTGGTTGCCATTCCCAAACTAATGCATTGAATTTAGTTTTTTATTTTAACGTATCTTGTTTCTAAACAATAAGTGCACTTCATTCAATATCTACTTCTTGTCATTTTCAGTATTTTTGTTTAGTGGCGGCAGTTGTTGTTACAGTGCTATTGCAAAGGTGACTTTTTCTCATTTTCAGGTGCATGGATTCTCCAAGACGACACCTTCTCGGTTCAAAACATGATCCAGGTGTTCAAGGAGAGTGATGTAGACAATGCCATCAAGCAGCAAAGTGGCTCCACTCTCAGCCTACACTGCCCTGCAGAGGGAGACTGGAATTCGGCATTGCTGTCCAAGCAAGACTTTGCCAAGCACGTAGCGATTAGCATCAACCCCACCGCTGTGGGTGAACCCTCTGAAGCCATTAACCAGTTCACTTCCTTCATGTCTTTCTTTATTAAAGCAAAGCCCAGTCATGAGCTGATGCAAGCCTCTGATGTCGTGGGTAACATTCGATTCTCTAAGCCCACCATGTATGTGTTTCCCGGGAGCCAGGGAGACTCGGCTCTCTTCGGCGTCAGTGGATTCAGCCTATTGATAGATGGCGGTTACCAACGGAAGCCCTGCTTTTGGGACTTCGCCAGACATCTGGACAGGATCGATGCACTTCTGGTCACCCATATGAATGGTGACAACTTGTTCGGTGTGGCCAATGCCTTAAATCGTAAACTAGAAGATAGCATCCATCCGGAGATAGGCCATGTGTTCTTTAACACCAGCCAGAAAGCCAAACATTCCCCCAACGGAGACTTGCACCCTGAAGCTGGCGGGCTGATGAAGGATTCCAGTCAACTAGTCAACCTTGTTGAATGTGGTGACAAGTTGATAGAGAACCTGCACGCCCTAGGTCTGCCACCACAGCCGTGCACAAGATCCATGACCGATGGTCAGCATCCTATTAACCTTTATCATAAAGTTGGACATGGGCGTTTGGACATGTTTGTCCTCAACCCTGTCCAAGATAGCAAGGAGCTGAAGGATTTCTTTCAACAGTGGAACAAGCGCGTGACTAGCTTCACCTCCGTCAACCAGATACCATTGCCAAACGTTACATCTGTAAGCGCATTACTGGTGTGGCGACCAGCAGACCCTAGGGAGAAACTTACAAGGATACTGTTCCCTGGTGCTGCACCGCAAGCCAAGATATTCGAAGGCTTGGACAAAATCAAGAATCTGGATTGTCTCAAGCATGCCACTTGCTGTGACAATGATTTCCACATCAAACACCCTACAAAGAAGCCCGCTTCAAAAGTCAGCAAGCCTATGGCTAAACCCACTCCACAGGTGGTTGTTGTCCAAGACAAGCCAGCAAGGTCTAAACCATCAGCACGCCCAGAGAAAACAACCAAAGATGTTGCCAACAAGAAATCCACCTCAGCCAAAGAGCAAGCACCAAAGAGCAGATTTGAACGTTCCAAGACACCATCTCCTCCCGTCAGGAGCCCCATTCTGACTCCAGTTCATGCTGGCACCCCTACACCTGAGGTGAAGGAGGAACCTGCTGCCCTTCTGGTTACTCCAGTGGCTTCCCCACCTGAAGAGCCTGCACTGATGGATGAAACTCCTCGCTTGGCCTCAGATGAGGCTCCAACACCACCTGTTGCAAGCCCTGAGCCTCCTGCGGCTAGACCGGAGTCTCCTGCAGCTAGTTCTGAGTCTCCTGCAGCTAGTCCAGAGCCCCATGTAGTTGAACCTCCACCTGCAGAGCCTGTAGATGTTTATCCTCAACCCGTTGATAACATCGGGCGGGATGTCACACAAGAGGCTGGTGAACAAGCTGATTTGATAGGAGACTTCGAGGCACCTACTCCACCAGCCAAGGACGAACCTCCAGCAGAACCATTTATGGCATCAGAGCCACCAATGGATGCCACAGCTGAATCATCTGTGGCTCCATCTGTGGAGGATGAACCAGAGCCACTCCATGAGCCACCTACTGAAGACTTGTTGGGCGGCTATGCTGGTGAACCTAAACCTGACGATGAATCTGTTCCAGCGCCATCTGAGGCTTGGCCATTGGAGGCTGCTACTGCAGCTGATCATATACCTGAAGCCCTTCCTGAACCACATGCTATTGATCCCAGCATGTTACAACCTGCCCCTGTAGTACCAGATTATGTAACAGAAGGCTATGAAAAACATTATGAGGAGGAGAAAGATGTTGACACAGCGGCTGTTGAAGAAAATGCTGAAGAACCTGACGTGGGTGGTGTAGGTGATGCTGGCATTTCTGTAATGTCAAACGTAACTGCATGTCCAGATATCGATAATGCAGCTGTTCAGGAAATGCCTGAGAGCTCCTTACAGAGCAAGTCTCAACTTGAAGAGTTAGGTATCTATGACGATGATGAGGGTAATGAAGAGTACCCAGAAGATGGTGCTGAAGATCAACACCTTGCCAGTGGTTACGATGCCAAAGAAGCAGGTCATGCTGAGGATGAGGATGTGGACCTTGAAGCTCTGACGCAAATATCCAACGAGGACATAATGCAGCGTAGCATGTATTCAGAGGAACCACTTCCCGTCAGTGAACCCACCGATGTCACTTCTTTGGCTGAACGGAATGTGAGAGATGAACCTGTACCAATGGACATTGACACTTCTGGGGAATGGGGTGAAAGTGATAAAGTAGCTGAGCAAGAACTCCCAGTGGACACGGAGGCTGATGACTTGACGACTGTTTGTACTAGAGATAACCCACCTGATCTCCTTTCACGACCAGATTCAAGCGACGGTTGTGATGATGTGAGTAGCTTACACGTGGAACCATCACAGAGTGAACTGGATTTTGGCAAGGTGGACGAAGACGTTGCTGAGGCTGAACGTCATCGCCGTGAGTCTGGAGGTGAGAGCAACGACGTTGATGACATTGACGACGACTACAGAGAAGAGGACGAGGCAGCAGACGGTGATGTGAACGGAGGCGCATATGACAACCAAGCTTTCAGCGTGGGTGATGATGGGCAAGAAGATCCTTCACTGCAAAAGCCAGAACTGTCTCCACCTAGTGGTGAGCAGAAAGTTGATGGTGAGCCTAATGGGGTTGATCTGTTGTCTGACTCACCAGGTGACGCCCAGACTCCTGTCAATGAGACAGGTGAAGCACAGCCTGACCTGTTTGCCCACTTTGACGCTCCGCCTGAGCAAGCAGCAGTGAAGCAAAAGTCAACTAATCCGTTTGAAGCTGACTTTGATCCCTTTGCTCCATCAAGCCAGGCTTTGCAACCTGAATCGACGGAAGACTTACCAGCACAGCCAGGAGAATTTGGTCTGCAGTCTGAAGCTAGTGGTGTCCAGTCTTTTGACCCGCTGAGAGACTGGGGTGAGCCACTGGGACTTCCTGCTCCTCCACCCCCTCCTGAGGCGAAGGACAACAAGGCTGCTGCTAAAAAGCCATCTGCAAAATCAACCACGACAAGGAAAACCACCACCACCACGACAGCCTCGAGAACAAAAGTCACAGAGAAGACAAAGACAGAAAGTCCTAAGAAGAGTCCATCTCCAGCAAAGTCAACTTCGTCTGCGTCTTCAAGAACAAAACCAACTGCGTCAGCCGCGACTAAAGCCAGATCTAGTCCGTTGTTAGCTGCAAAGAATGGGCCAGCAGGAGATGGAAAGAAGGCTGATGCAGTGAAGCAGACGAAGCCCCGCCCTGCAACTGCGGACAGGACAAGCAGGCAAGACGAAAAGAAACCTTTGTCCAGTCGCGTACAATCTCGGTCAGCCGCCACTTCTCGCAAAACAACCACTGGCTCTAAGACCAACGTTTCTGGCAAAGCACCCCCTGCCTTGGCGCCTGTAACTCCCAGCTATGTGGACTTGACATACGTACCGTACCATGCCAATCCGAAGTATTCCGATTTGGATTTCTTCCGTCGCGTCCGCGCCCGTTACTACGTTGTAAGCTGCTTGCATCCAAGCCCGACTGTGTTGAATAATCTGGTCGAAGCAAAGCAAACCTGGGAAGACAAAAACCTGGAGGTGACGATCATACCGACGTACGACACGGACACTTTGCGCCATTGGATGGGTCTTCACCGCGACCGACTGTCCGAGCTTAAGATTGACGTAGCTCCATCCGCCAGCCGATGCACGATTCAGCTTCAAGATCACGAAACCAGCTGTTCTGCTTACCGCTTAGAGTTCTAAGCTAAATCCTCTTTGTGCTTTCAAAAGTCATGTGAACATCGTTGTTGTAAAGTGCCAGGCTAATATGTTCTTCAGGGAAGAACATTGGCAGCATTCGCTTCGTGAGTCGGATGATGGCATTGATTTATGAGTGCAGTTGCGTGCGTAATATCCTATTGTGATGAAGGTTTAGATTTGGTGATCACGGCATTTTGATATATGTGTCTGCCTAATCACGTAGGTGGTGGACGTGACATCCTTCAAAGCCCACTAGCTTTTTAAGCGTTTGCTTGCAATAATTTTAGATTTACGCCCGCTGTGTATGTTTTGTCTCTAGGCATATTTTTATCTGGAAGTTAAGCTGCGAAGCTTTAGTCAGAGTCCTGTAACATCTCGGCATATACTGTCGTTTGGCTCCAAGGACGTCAGAGTCTGTGTGTCTGTTTGGATTGTGTCCCACAGTCTGTGTGCAAGATGTGCTCTGAATAAGGATTCCCGTTCATGCTGTTTGTATTGAGGCGTTTAAGCTTCGTGAAATTGAGATGCGCAGATAATCCCCTAGTTGCCCTACTGCTCCCGACACCAATCTGCTGTACATTTAGTGTGTAGTATTTGGGCTGCGTTCCGTAATGCTAGATCACGCAAATCTAAGCGAGATGTCGCTATGCATAGCAAGCGAAGCGCGTGATCAAACTGGCTTCCTTGCGAGTATCTTGTGTTGGAGAACGGGCTCCTGCTCAATGTCTGTCTATGTGTGCGTGCAATATTATTAGCTTAGACAATTATTTATGGTAGCTACCAGGAACAATCGTGTGCTGACTTGACGTATAGTGAAGTAGGGAGATTGCCTCGAGTTTCTTTCTATTTGTTTCTCGTTTTGAAAAGTACTTGGATGTCTCGTATTCAGTATCTGCTGGTGTCGACGAGTTGAAGAGGCGTTTGAGACCAAACACATGACGCTCATTCGTGGACGTTCACTGTTGGTGAGATAATTGTGTGGTTGTTTGTGTAATTTGTGTGGCGGTATTTGGTCAGTTTGAGTCGCTATGGATTTTAGAGTCCCACACAGCGCCAATTAGGTCGCGCAGAAATTGTTATAGACCCGAGTTAGTGAGCTGGCAATAAATTCCATTCGTTGCCACTCCTACGCTGACTGAAAGTACCTAAACAAAATGTTCCACCTTAAACATTAATCATAGCTGTGGTGTTCACATATGTCGGTGTGTGCGGCTTTAGTGGCTGTGGAAGTGACTTCGTAAGACTCCAGTTTACACGAGAATTACACGGGAAGGGTGACTTGAGGCACGCTTTGGCGAGTTGGATAATCATTTGTGTCTATGTTGTAGCTTCGTTTATACAATCTATTTAAGTTGTTTTGTTGACTTTTTGTTTATTTTTGTATGTTTGTTTTGCTGTATATGATAATCTTTTCACTTGATAATGGATAGGGCCACCGCATCGATTGTTAACGATATGTTGTCAGTGGAGTTCCCTTGCGGAATCGGAAAACGGCTGTTTAGCCGGAACTCGGTAACAGTGTGTCTAGTCATCCTGTGCACCTTCGCTAAATCCAGTGGCCGGATCCCCCAAAAATGGATGTATAGGCGTTTCGCATTTGCGAGATTGTGTAATTCTGGCCAGTCGAATTGCCTGCATATAATCTGAAGTTTGATCTCCTCGTTTGTGTATTGCAGGATTTGTTCTTACAATTGGGTTTAGGGATCTGGCCACAGGATTTTCCAGTGCCACTGCACGACTAAGCAGTATCCACAAGTTTGGGGATCGATTTATCGAAGGTCGTACGCCTGTACGTAGCTGAGACGGTCTTACGCACGTGACTGCTAACGCATCGCTTTTTTAAACGAAACTACAACTGACGTAGATCCAACGTAGACCGTATCCGCCTTGAATAGCCACCATCGTGACCACTTGAATAGACTGCATATCTGTAAAATGTTAACAAGACTGTCTTACGATTGCTACGACTGGACGTACGACCTTTGATAAAATGCTGACCTCGTGTTTTCACTTTCTTGCTGCATCCGGAATAGTACGATGCAGTGTGTACTTAATTCTGTAACATTTTGTTGTTGACTAGTGCTATGTGTGTTGCCAAAAATGCGTGTTTTATATTACGGTTTATTCTTTTGGTGAGTATGAACAAAAACGGCAATACGCTAGCTTCTGAGCCTGCAGTAAAACGCTCAGCTGTGGTGGGTAAAGAAATCGTGCAGTCAGCACAAGAGGGCACTCCCAGCCGTTTCATATTTTTAACTCAGTCGGGGCTTTCTGGACGACGCTAGTGCGCGCCATTTTAAGTCGTTAGGTGACTATCAAGTCAAGTGCCAAACTAGAACAAATTCTCGAATACTGTCGTTTTGCTGCAACTCAAAAATGCGATTGTCGTTATTGAATTTTTAGACGTGCTGCAATTACTTACGTATATCTTCTGCGAGTGTCTGTCTGTTCATGTGCATGCCATTGTAACTGTAATAATTATTAAATTCAAGTCTATAATAAATCTAAAATGCTATTTGAAAAGTTTTGTTTTCAGTTCAAGTTGTTTAACCGTGTGTTGTTCTACACGTGAAGTTGAGTTGAACATGTTGAATAGGCAACTGCAAGCCTCATCCGCCCGTTGCGTAGTGAGTGGCATGTTTGAGCGGCGGCCGTATGATCTCTAGTCCGAGAACGAGTAGCGGAAGAGCACACGTTGTACATGTAGCCGTAAACGAATTTCCGCTGGGGAAACAATGAACTTGTTTCAGGCATGTATTGTAAGGTTGGGGTTTGTACAGGACTCGATGGGTCTAACGCATGATTCATACCACCAATGAGCTTTCTTGGCACCACGGATTACAGGTAAAGTACGTGGACCGTCAGTTCTGTATATTTTTATTTTTCATTCAAAGAACAAAACCAGTGATAGCGCGCACAGGGCGCGACCAACTCTTGGCCGAGAAGTCACTATTCACTAGCGGTGCCTGATGCGTCACGGTTTTACCTCCGACAATTTAGGGGCCGGCCACACCTCGAGTGGCTGATTGTGACGTCATCATGGATCTGGGTCAACAAAAACCCTTGTTATGGCAGTGAAAAATTATTTCTCCAGAGACATCGCCTGTATGATAGGGAAGAGTGGAGTGATCTAACATTGTCTTATTTGCATATTTTTGAGATTGGAAATCCCTTAAATTTTAACTGACTGAGATGGACCCTGGTGATAGCATTTCCTGTTTTTTAAATTGCCGCTGTTTAGTGTTTCTCAAGTCTTAATGTCGGCTCAGGGCGGCGGCCCCAACTGAGATTCTTTTAAAGTAGTATGCATAGGCTTTACCCGATCATACTGGGTCCTCTCTTACAGACGACACCCTAGAGACGGAATTACCCCGTTTCTCACCTTAAGTTCCTCGCTCTCAAAACAGCATTCTCGAATGGAGGTAGTGGAATTTCAAACTGGACGAGAAAACCGACACAAAACATGTTCCAGTGAAGTTCAACAGCATCAAGACATGCTGTGCAAAATGGCTCGTATAGAAAAAAGCAGTTGATTTGACAGCCATCGAAAGCACGAAAGTTTCCTGACGATTCCAATGTAACGGTCAAAGTACAGATATGTTTCAGCAAAAGACTTTCAAAAGTTTGTTTTTTTTGAAGATCACTATTCATATATTAGGAAAGCGTTGTTGAAGGGGTACCAAACACGGTTTTGGCCTATCAATGCAACAGGTATTAAAAAGACTCCCTTCCAGTTCTCTAAAACAACATACATGTAATGCTGTGTAACCCTTGGCAACCTTCAGAAGTTCAGAACAAAATTTGAAAACCACTTGCTAAGTTCCGTAATTAGGCGAGAGTGACTTAGGTGAGATGCGAAATGAAGGGAACATGTCAAGAACTGTACGATGGTCACATGGCTTACCTCAAAATCCAACTGCTCCCTGGTGGTTTGGTAATTGGACCATTTATGATGCATACCTCGCCGAGTGAATGTGGAACATAATATGGCAACACCATACAAACGTTTTAGGTTGTAGAAGTCACATTTCTTGTCTGATTTTCAAAATTCAAAAACATAATCACGTGTACTTTTCAAAAAGGAAATTTAAAAATACTATTATTGCCCTTGTTTGTTTAAAAGGGAACTGTATTTTATTCTGAATAAATTCTGGATAGTTTTCTATGAATTGTTGATTAATTTCACAAATAATTCAACTCCAAAAATTAAACTTATGTTCTCTAACGACGCTCAAAAAATTACCGGCTTGGAGCGCTGCTTAGTCTCGTGACGTATTTGGCGGGGGCAAAGTCACTGTCCTGTGTTAGCGTGCAATCAAGTAGCGTTTTTTATATTGTCGGAATAAGAAATTTTAGTGTGAAATTTCGGGTCACAAGGGATACCTGTTTGAGCCAAGGCAACACAAAGTGATACCTAGTCATCGTCATCGTCAGACGAAAATTTGCCGGTGTAACTGGTGTCAGTGACTGTGCCGAGGGCAATGTGGACTCTAGCCATCCAGTCAGCCAGTTGTCAGCCAATACTCCGGCAGCTCTGTAAACTTGAAGGGTTGGTAAGTTACCGACTGTACCTGTATGAAGACTATCGTACCACTGTGTGTTGAGCTCCGTTAACCCCGAAATTTCAGACAGCCGTTGACTACCCGGGTATAGTTGACTCAGTTATGCTCGTCACCTCGTCGTAAAACTTAGGCTACATCAACATATAAAGCTAACGGACCGGCGGGGGCGCATGCAAAATCTGATATAGTCACCCGACACTTCCATTGTTCGTTGCAGCCGTTTAAGTGGAAAACAATCAAATAAACGTCCTTTGGTAGCATAATTTGCCGCCTTTTTAACAAAGAAGTGTGTCGTCCGTTTCAAGAACAGCACGCTCGTGACACGGCGCACGCGCCATTTCATAAAAATTTGAGACGTCTTTCGGGACATCATAACAGCTTCGCAGCACCAAGGTTGTTCTAAAATTCGGTTTGCTGGTGTAAAAATACTAAAAACTTGAAACAAAATGAAACAAGCTCCGATAATTTGTTATAACATGTACGCAATCTAGGTACCGTCAGCGACGAACTCATGATAACAGAATCAGGGGGAAAAGAAACTGGTAAAGGTCAGGTGACGTAATCGCAAAAAGCCGACTCAAGAAAACACATCACAATTTTACTAGCACCAGCCGATGAACGATCGCTAACATTTCCAACACCGGTAAATACAGAAGTTAGTTTACTCTAGGAACCTGTTTCCTAGGTTTACTCAAGGATGACTTAGTTTTAATGACATTTATTTGAGTCAGATTTTATTTGCACATTTTTTACCCATATCGGCTTAAACCTGTAGGCCTATATCTAGTATACACTGAGCTTTGGGCCAAGGCTTGGGTAACCCGGCGATGGTATGCGATGACCATCCCTTTAGAAGACGCCTTTTTCGAAGAGTTTGAGCAACCAGGTGCCATACAAAAAGGCATAGCGAACCTTTTACAGCACTGTGGCAAACAATAAAAAAATAAGGACGATTGATACAATGATAAATTACGATGTAAACTCTTCAAATATGACATAAGCAATGAATGTGCAAAGCAGCCGATACCCCGCCGTTCACGTCACTGACACATCAGCCAATCAGCGATCGCTTTCAGAATTCAGTGTTTTGACCATGAATACGAATTGGCTTTTGTTTGGCACGCAAGTCAGGCAAATGTGAGTTTTATTTGTATGTTGGAACCGATTAACTGCAACATTATTTTGACTACAGTCCCCTTTTAAGATGGGTCTGATTGTTTAGAGAACGAAAACATCAGCAGCCTGAGGCGATGAAATTAACTAAAACAGCATGATGTCTCTGATCAATGTTGGCAGATTTCAAGGTACCCAAGCCGGTCGATTTGCCCTATCTCGACCCGGCCGGCGAGAGTGTAAAAGTAGATTGCTTTTTTTCATGCTAACTTCCCACTAAGAATATCAATATCCAATCTGTGATACAGAGAATATGAGTTTTAACTGAATTCTGCTTTTATCACTTAAGTGTACACGCCGATAATGCAATAGCAGGTGACAGAGGAAGGACTGGTTGAAGTCACCGACACTGGGTTTCTTATCCTTGGTGGAGGAAGTTGTGCTTAGGGAATGAACTTGCACATATCGATCAGGCTGTGTGGGGTGTGATTCTTGATGCCCGTGTACATTGTACATTGTACACGTACATGAGCCACGCGCTCAATAACTGTAGATTTTTTCAATTTCGGAGTGCAAGTTTGACCCAGGCTGCCACTGTGAAAATGAACTAGATTTCACATCGACGGGAGCAATTTCTGAAAATCACCCCGTCCCACCACAGTCCCGTCTCCCATGGATTTCTCGTTTTCTGCCTTCGGGAACTTAATCTCCTAAAATTTCATACGGTAAAATTTGGTTTTGAAGAAATCCTTGCAACTTAACAACCTTCATTTAACTCAAAATGGTTTCCTGTTTCTGCCTTTAGCTTTTTACTGAGTTTACATGCAATGGTTCAATATGTTGTTTTCTTCTATCCATAGTCCTCAAGTCCTGACTGCTAACACCCAAACGTGACATTAGAGCGTGCGACCCCAAAAGTTTGCGTTGCGATGTCCCGCTTTTTATCAGGAAATTTCGCTTTTCAACTCTGTTGTCCCGTTTCTTCATTCTCGAATGTTGGCGATTACGCAACAGGTGTCCAAAACAACAATGTCACTGTGTCATAAAAAGTTTGTTATTTCCATTTCTTTGGTAACATAACAATCGTAAAAATGTTCTCCGATTTCTCTTATTTAGGGTCACGCACACCACATGTATTAAGATCACTAATATTTTGCTTTCTACAATGGAAAGCCTTTCACTGCAACCTGCATAAAGGTCTATCCACACTACACTTCAAGACCACACTTTAGATGTTTGCTCGCTTTTATTTGTCGAAAAAATGTTATCTACAAGTTTATGAACAATTTTTGTAAATGTCACCGCTTCCTGATTTTTTACTGAGGAACGGTATTATACGAAACCAAAGGTTTTTATTTAATACATAAAGATGCATAATTTTGGATGAATGCCTGACTAAATCCTTCACAACAACATTATGAAATATTTGTCTTGATAGGTAGAAGTGTTTTGTATCATTGAAATTGTTTCCCTGCTGGTTTAATCGGCCATTTTCATGACCTCTGCGGTTCATTTCCATTTTCGTGTTCCGGTTATTATAATTGCACGATGTCATTTCTCGCATTTAGGTAAACTCTCGGGTTGTGAAGTTAAAAATTATCTTTAGGGTGTCAGGTATGCGAAATAAATATTATTATTTTAATGCGTTCATTTACCCAGAAAGCATATCATTAGTAATTAGAAGATACGGCTGGGGTTGGATGTCACCAGTTACATATCTTTACGACAAATTAAAGAACGATACGTCATACATATAGAACAAATAAGTATCTGGAAAATAACTCATAATGATTGGGCGGATAATTAGCAGAGATTATTATAAAAGTGGGATGGAAGAGGGAAGGGGTAGGACTTTCATACACTCGAAATAATTATTTTTGAATTAGATTATTTGTCGTTTGCTTCCCTGAGGCGTTATCAAGAACTGGTGATGGATTTTGTAATGATGTGACTCTTACGCGATTCAGTTGATAAAACGGAGGAGTTGCGAAAAGTTAGTTAATCAACACCGGCACAAACGAATGCAAATAAATGACACGTATGGGAGGCGCAACCTCACCAGCACGAGATCGAAGATGGCCCATCCAGGGCTACAGTTCAGTGTTCTATCGGAAACCGGGATCTAATGATTTTACTCGAAATCAAACTCGAAATTATGTATGACATCTTGCATTCTACTTTCGTGGGTAGTTAAGATACGTATCTTGTATTCTGTGCTCGAGTACATTAGGGTATATGCATTGTATGACTTTTTGGTCCATTCTCGCACTTGATGACCCTAGATTTGAGCCGCGCTAGGAACCCTAGTAAACACTCGAAAGACTCGGAATTTCAGCCAGACAAGGGCAAAATAGTTTTACGTAAACTATTGTGTACTCGAGTATATAACACTTGTCTTTAATTTCACTTCGAACAAAAGTAGAGCAGAAAATCCAAAAACAATTTCTAGTAAAACGATTTGACCCCGGGCCCTAGCTGGTAACCTACAACAGTTTCTGATTTATTGGAGTACATGCTTATATATTTGAGAAAACTGCCTCTGATTCATAGACAGGTCGTTTTGGCAATAAGAAGCTAATCCTATTAAGCGATGGACCATGCTTTAGTGAGATTAGATTTAGACCTAAAATTTGAGAAATGCTCCATCACCCGCCTTCAATTTACATGTACCTCAGATTAACCAGGCGTGCATTCAGTAATGCTAGGACCTACGCTAGGACCTAGCTAAAATCTAGCTCCAGTCACGTGATCTCATTTATAATACACGGCAATATCTCACGTAATCTCGGGAAGTCTTGCTTTTTAGCGAGGCCCTAGCGTTACTGAACGGGAGGCGGGTCAACTGCACCAGCAGACGTCATTTTCTTCTTGGCTTGTGATGTGTGGCAACAACAACTAATAGATGTCGCTACCCGTCCGATCTCGGAAAGATCAGTTGATTGAAGAATCAGGTGTTGTACTTCAACTTGGAATCCTGAGTGCTGCGTCAACTTGAAATTCGAAGATCACTTGCAAACTGCCAAACCCCGTACGTCAACTTGGAATCTTGCGTGAACTTGGAATTAAGCGGCTGCCTGGCACACAATCACAGAGCAAGGCGCTTGGGCTGAAATCGTTACTGAACCTAAATGAAGCTTCCGTGGCCTGGTCACGAACACTGGTTAGTACGGAGGGACTGGAATGAAAAAATCATTTAAGGACTGTATTGTGATTACATGTCCCTCAGTAATGCATCGGCATTCAAGGTCATAGCCCTATGGCTACGGTGGTCATTTGAGTCGTATTATTTCTGTGTTGCTGCCTATTCTAATATAAAAATAAAGCTGAATCATTCAGTGTTTGGAATTAGTGCCTGGTTGACGTTAGATCAAGGGGTGAATTAAACATCCTCTAACTGGCTGTAATACTTTTTAAATGTTTTTTCTATTACCTTTCGAGCACTTCTGAGCGCATTCCGAATCGCAGTTCCGAGTTTAAGCAAGCCACACTGGCTGCTTAAACTCGGAATAATTTCTTCTCTAAAAATTCGCGATGTTAACCAAACGTTTAAGCAATGGCGTGGCTCGCTTCAACTTGGAATAACTCAATTTCTGCTTCACAAAAACTCACGTGGTGAACCAACCATTCTCTGACTGGTTGCAATACATTTTAAATGCTTTTTTCCATTACCTTTAGAATACTTTTGAGCGCATTTACAGTTTTTAACCCCATTCAACGTTTAAGCAAGATACGCCTTGCATTAACTGGAATAATTCAATTTCTTTTTCCAAAATTCCCATAGGGAACCAAACATTTGGTAACTGGTAGCAAGACATTTTAAATGCATTTTCTAATAATTTTGGAACACTTCTGAGCGCACTTTTTTCTACCCAATTCCAAGTTTAAGCAAGGGCGTGGCTCCCTTAAACTTGGAATAATTCAGTTTCCACCTTACAAAAAATCACATGGTTAACCAAACATTCTTTCACTGGTTCTAATACATTGTAAATGCATTTTCTATTACTTTTAAAACACCCCTGAATTCCACGTTTAAGCAGGCCATTCTATTTTCCCTTTACAAACCCTATGTTGTGAAGTAAGCATTCCCAGAAAGATTACAAGACATTATGAACAATTTTTTCTATCCTTGTAAATTATCAGCGATTAATTTTTACCCAGTGCCAAGTTTAAAAGATGACTGCAGTAAAAATAATGCAACAGTAAACCGATTCTAACATACATATAAAACCAACATTTGCCCGAGTTGTGCTCCAAACAAAAGCTGATTCACATTTTATCGTAAAAACACTAATATTGACAGCAGTCTCTGATTGGCTGATATGTCAGTGGTTGACAGGGCATCGACTGCTTATCACATATTTCTGCTCCATATTGGGGCATTGAGTGGATAGAGTTTACATTGCGTTTTACAATTGTATCACACCGATTCTTATTATTTACTGTTTACCAGTGTAGTAAAAAAATTCTCCATGCCTTTTTTGTATGGCACCTAGTTGTTCAAACTCTGTGAAAAACGTGTCATCCAAGAGGGCTGACATAAGACACCATCCGTTGCCCTTGCCTTGGTACAAAGCTGTATGCTAAATCAATTCAGAACAAAGTACTGTTCCCTTTAAGTATCAGTCCACGGATCCACCGACCACTGTACAGCCAACAAGCGGCAAGGTGGGGGGTCAGCTATTCAGATCCATGTTTAGTCTGATAAATCACATTAGGGATGAGAGAAATTGGGTGAAGTATGACACCACAAAGTTTGGTGGTTTAGGAGATACAAGGGAAGTGTTCTTGGGGGCAAAATGAGGCAATTTCGTGGTGTGGAATGAGTCATTTTTGACCAAATTTTCTACTCCAGTTTCTGCTTCAAACAGAATCGTTTCTGAACAATTTTGATCTCACATGATAGGTTCATGACCAATGTCAGTAAAAACGGCACCGACACTGCAATATCGGTTACCATGGTAACACTGGAACTGTTTCCGTGGAGGTACATTTCGTTCTTGTGAAAAACCAGTAGTAAGTTGCACCCTTATAGTGAAGCTGCCCCCGCGAGAAAACCAAAAATAATAACATGGACATGTAGAAGACTCCATGCCCTTGAAATTAATACAATAAAAACTTTGTCAGCCCTTCAGGCAGGCTTGGTAATAGGTGTCTGAATTTCACTATTTTCAGACCGCGTACATATGTGTATTTGTCATGTTAAACCAGTCACTAGTTGTGTGCCGTTTCTACACATTAATATGCCGTGGTATAATACAACAATTAAAAGAATTTGTTTGCTTAAATAATTTTAATTAATTTTAAGGACACTAGCATTTCCCACTAAAATATGAAATTATACTAAATTTGTTCATCCAACTCGTCTGAATACCAAAGCTTACAATGCGTTAGTTGAATGATGGCTGACCTAAAGTACGGTTTTGCGAATTTATCTATTTATCTGGCACTGCAATTCACATCGAATGTGGTATTTCTACAAATTGGGGAGAGAAACAACTTTGGAAACTCTTGGGAAATGCACAAGATATAGAGCGAGACATTTGAGCGCCTTGTACGTGGAGCTGATGGGGAGATGGAACGTGTCCTCCTGAGAAGTCTCAGCGTCTGCCTCGGAGGCAGGTGTGCAGCAGGAGGTACATAATCTACCGTATTAGATTCACTTGCCCGAATCATCGTTACAACACTCGAGATATATTGCTGTGGCCAAAGACACTGAGAACATCCACTGCACACTAGAGGAGAAATCTGATAGAGCCTGATAGAGGTTTGAAAAATGACCAAAGACGTTAAGTCAAGGTTCAACGTCCTGCTTCGTGTGAGCTCAGGTAGGAATCACTAAACTCCAGGGTCTGACCCTGAGGAATATTTTTAGAAGCACGTCATTCATGCAAAAATATGTTTATTGTCACACNTCCTAGACAAATGTCTAAACTTGGTAAAGCGGAAAACATATCTTGCAAATGGCTGATAGGATTCCAATAAAAACTTCCAGATCTTGTATTTTATGCACTGTTCCCCATCAAGCTTTTAGAGATTGTCTTTTGACTGATCTACTTTGGCATGGGAGGGCTAGCTAAAACAGGGACTTTCAGTAATTTCATGAAAAAATCAAACATTGATTAAAATGAAAAGGGTTACTAAAAAACATTTATATAAAAAGAAAATTGGTCATGTTATAGACTCCACTGTTTTGTTATGAATGTATTCCTTTTTCCCGGATCTTATTAAAAATATGGTCAAGGGACCCAATTAATGGCAGATTGATATACACTGTATAAAGTCATTATATAAAGACTCTCTACTTTCATGAATTAAATTAGTGTTTTAGAAAGTTAAATTCCAAAGTTTGTAGATATGCGTCAGTAAGGTGCCACATAACCTTATGTCCATGTTGTTTCATTAAATGACAACTGATACTTCTGTCCTCTGATTGTCTGGAACACAGTTTGATAATTTTGACCCACCACCCTGTACGGAATAACACTTTTCATTTACACCACCAGGATGTCACGCAACTAGCACTGTGACCAATCAGATACCATAAAAATCACAAACCCTGACAACAAGGTAAGCAGACAATGTCAGTACATCAAACTTAGCATTAAAGCATCTGTAGCCATTTAATAAAAGAAATGTAGGTTGATCTCTGAGGCAGATTAGGTTACATAGACCTTAGAGGGACATATGCTGCATTTAAGGTAATTCATTGGCAAGCAGCTTCAAATGCTGTACCAGCAATGAAATGGGGTCCTCCACCTTTGGCAAATCTATTGACCTACATACAGGGCACAGTAGCGCGAATGGTTATCACCAATTCTGTGTAAGCAAGGAGTGTACGAGTATAGGAGAGTTCACTCCGCCGTTTTACCATTCGCGGCAATGGTTACCGGTCGAAACACTAGCGCTCCAAGCGGTGAATAATCAACACTTACTTAGGAGCGCAGTCCGAACAATGTAAACACTGACGAATTCATACTTTAATGACGTTCAACGTGCAATAAAATTACTGTGTCATTGAAAATGGATAGAATACGTAAACCAACATCCACTTATAATCCAATGAGAAGGAAAATGTGTATTTTAATCAATATTAAAGTGTATTTGTTTTTATTCTCTTGAAGCTCCCTTCAAAATCTATCACGGTTTTGTTTCATGTTTGAGTTCTTAACAAGGCAAATTATCTTTCCTTATAACAGTTCATACCTCCACGGACTACAAAATTTGAATGATTGCTCCTGGGGGTTCAGAGGGTAATTCCCCCCAGGTGACAGCTAAGGGGGTACCAGGCAAAAACCTGGTGGGCGCCAAATGGGTGTTGACCCCCTCCCAGGCTGTTACATGGGAGGAGTGCTAAATAGGTAAACCAATGGGGTATGTTACATGGGTGTTGAGCTCCTCCCATCATCACAAATTTTGGTTGCTCCCCTGACCATTGACAAACATGTTGCTCCCAGCTCACTGCTGGTTTCACCTCCACCCAACACTGAATTTTGCATCATGCCGGTGTTCTCTATTAAATGCACCAGGATACTAGCAATGCGAACAATTGCTTGGTGTAGTGGGTGTTACACAACGTACAAAATAGGCAACACATGCATCAATATAACAAGAAAATGTAACCAACCTTCTCACTCTCTATTAATTTACTAGTAAACAACAGCTATTTTTGCCAAGGAAATGCGTTGAAGCTGATAACTAATTTACTCACAGAGGTGTTTGTCATTGCGAAGCAAAATGATACGGATAGCTTGGGTTTAACAAAATGTCAGCCCACCATTCAGACTCTAAAAGACCCATCAGTTTCACTTTGGCTCTCTTCAAATCACAGGCTAACCATTCATAAAATGTTTCAATCTGATCAACCTTAGTAAAATACGAAAACCAGATTTTGACTATAGTTGTCCTTTCTGCACGTGATGCTCCAGTACTTGCTTTGTGAGACGATAATCAACAATGCAAAAAAGCCTATTCCAGAGCTGTAATATAATTTCCGGAATCTTTTCGACCCTGACATCTTCATTTTTGGTGGATTCGGGACATCAAATATTGTTCGGGCACTGCAGTCAATACCAGCTTGTTCTTCATTCATGAACATGGACTCCTCGAAGTGATGAGAGCATAACTTGCGGGTCTTGGACAAATAGGTTGCATATCTATTCATAAGGTCAGCTCCCAGCGCTTGCACCTGAACAGAAATCAATGACTGAGAGATTCAGGAACAAACCTCATACTCACTATGAGGTTCCCAGAAGACTGGTAGCCTACGCTAAAGTACACTACACTACAGAATTCCTGTCGCACTGTGATTGTGATAGAGACAAAAGCGTTTTGGTGTCAACTGAAAAAAAATCGGACTCAAATGTTGATCCACGGATATTTTAACAGGGCCGCGCCCCCGCATCATTGACACATGACGCACAGCTTAACTTAATTGGTCCAACTGGCCCATTAAAATTATGTTCGGATTTTTCACCTTTTCACCGAGACCCACAGATTCGCTAACTTGACTCTTGACAGACTTAGTGGCCCTGTGGCTGTGATTGTGCCATGGGCTGTGTCACCAGTCATATTCCTCATGGCCATGGGCATGGGTATGTTTTCCTAAAATTGTCCCTGCGATCGTACAGGTGACATTTTGATTTGGAATTGATGGACTGCAAGTATCCAAAAAGCTGACGATCACATCGTACGTTCATCATAGTCCTTCCGCCGGCAGCCCGCGGTTTTACAGTAGGCCTAGCCTACACTGCAGACAACAGAACAGTGGCAACGGGACTGTGATCGACTTGTCTAACAACCGTGAACAGAACACACAAAATGAAAGCCAATGTATCATTTTATTGAATAACAGATAATCCTTACCTTTGTAACGGGAATCGGTGGAGCGACCAGCACCGATCTACCTAGTTTCTAAAATGTCGACTGTTCGTAGCCGATAAAAATATTTGCAGCGTTGTGTACTTTTTCACTCGTTCGAATCGCATACGAGAGAACCATGGTGACAACTTATAGAGAGTGAAACAAGAGAGAAGTAGATAAATATACTGAATTTTATTATGCGATATATATGAAACACAGATCTACAAACTTACAACTCATCGCTAACTTCCGTCGTCATCGCAGCTTTAACTTTTAACACAAAGAATTTATAAACAAGAAGAATTCGCTAAAAACGTCAAAGTCCAAATTTAAAAGGCCCAAACAGTTAGGTTGTTTGGTTGGGATTCCTTGCGGATAGAGTCGAGACCCGGCAAAATCCGAAGTTTTAGCGAGAGGGGCCCATTTTTATAGGCGTATTCGCACCGCGAATGTTCCAAATTACGCTAAAATAGGGGTCTCAAGATAAATGTGAAAACCAATCAGAATAGAACTAAAAATTTCGTCATCGGAAGTTCCATATAAGGAATTGACCATCTTACACCCCTTTAAAATATAATAACACACTCTAGCTTCTAAACTAAACTGACGACTCGTCCTCACTCACGGCTCCACCAATAGACGGCGCTCCCGTCACACCTTTCTGGATCCTTAGGAAACCTAAAAAATGACACGTCTGGGGTTTTCGTGGATGAATTCATGAAATTTATCCCACTGCAAAATGCGTCCTTCCCCATTGTTTTGGCGCTTCCTGGTTGACAGTTGCTTGTTCACCAATTGGCGGCGCTAGTAGTAGCGGTAAAAGCGCACTCACAAGTGAACTCTCCTATACTACTACACTCCTTGGTGTAAGCGATAAAGATGTTCACTAACATGTGCTGTCAATGAGACCAGTTGAGTGTCCGTGATTTAGTAGCTTGAACGTGCTACGTCAGTTGAGAGAGACTCTTCCTCTTATCTGTGACTTTCTGGAAGACAGGAAGCTGCTTGAAACCTGTTTAAAATAAATAGAATAGTTTAAATTCCTTTTATGCAAACACGATACTACTCACATACAAAACTCTTCAATCAAAAATACGCATCACAGACAAAATTGTTTTCTTGTTGACGTGCAAATACATATACCACGAGTTTTGAAAAGTGAACAAGGATCCAGATTTACTGTCAGTAGTTGATATGTCATTACCTCTGTATATATGCTCCTCACTCACACGGGAACATTTGTATCAAACTTTACTGTGTGCCACCATGTTTCAGTCCAGTTGTTAAATGTTATCAACCGTATTTAGAGATGTCGACAACCTGCAAAAGACGCATATGCATACATGTATGTTACCTCACTCAGTCACTCAGTCTAACATGGTTGTTTCAAACAGCGAATCAGTGCTGGGCAGTGGTTTGCAAGCTATTGTGCCAAAGCAAGTGGTTAGTTCACTGGGCCACTTTTGTCTGTCTTTACATACATTGGCGTAATGTTATGTGGGTTTGTACTGAACAGAGAAAGGCAAAAATATCGTAGGCCAGAAAAGTCTAATGATCTTTATCATGAGAACATTCAAAACCTGTCAACAGAACTTCAGAGTTGTTTTCTGTAACTTTTGGCATGTTGTCATCAATATATAGACCTGATGACATCACACAGCAAACCAATGAAAAACTAATATTCATTAAATTGCACGTTTAAAAATGAAATGAGTATTTGCCAAAAATAACACTTTTACTCAACAAGCGTTATCCGAACTTCTTCCTTAATCAGATAAGATTTTAAGCAAAAATTACAGATCCCTGCTCAGTAGGTCATGCTGGCAGCGATTGGCGATGTCATTGTGAGATATAAATGAAAACACTCGGTATCGCGAGCTCCAAGCACTGGCGTATAAACGGGGGGTGAGGTGGCAGGTACAACGGGGCATGACAAACTGTTCGATGCAAAACCCCTCTCGGCACGGTACATCCTAGCTCTTAATTATTCTCTATAATCCTTTTCATTGCAAAAGTCCCAGGTTGCCAGTCATTTCGGCCCCTCGGTCACAAACCCAACCATCCCAGTCAAACCACCTTTGGAAACAATTGATCAAGACCAGAATAACATACAGAATGGGCGATAAAAATAATTAAAACAGAAACAATAACTCACGACAAACGAATTCGTGTCCACCATTCGAAACTTTAGTTAACAGTTGCACACTAGATGTCGCAAGTGCTTGCTTAATCTCAAGATCACTTGCGTCAATAGATTTCTGTTCCAAGTTGGAGCACAACATCAGGTATATAAACTGGCCAATAGGTGACGCTACAATATATTTCATCGCTCCGAAATCCGCCTGTTACGCATGGGATCCGGTTCGGTCTAAAACTTTACCAGCAGAATGTCGGTAGAACGCCAATTTTTCTAACATCGGCAAAAATTTTAGTTTGCCCAAGGAAAATCTTTATTTCACACTAATTTTGTGTCTGATTTTATTTGGCTATTTTTACCCACCATCGGCGCGAAGCTGTATATTTCAGTATATAAAACTTTCACCACGGCTAAGTCGAATATCAATGTTGCGAACGCGTTCAAAAGGTAAAGAAATTAATTAATCAACTCTAAAATTCTGGTCATCTCAATTCCGTGCAATCTTGAAACTTTTTCCGTGATCTTTTATGCTCCTACATCTACCGTGATATTATCACATACCAATCGGCGAACAGGTTTACTATTAGTCAGATTATACCAAGCAGTTTTACCCATGACGGGAGCATTCATAGGATCTAGCACAATTAGATATTCCTCGTAAACTGCATGTGTCAATTTACATACTTTTGTAGTCTTAAAACAACGTCAACAACTTTTCAATAAAGTCCTGTTTGACTGGATCGACAATGAAGAGAATCTGCCGGGGGACTACATCAATACGACCTTTATGATTTTAAGAAATAAAATCAAAATTTTCGTGAATTGAAACGAAAAAATTCTTTAGAAAAATGTAACGTCGTTTTTGAGATTTTATTCATGTTCTTGACTGACCTCTATTGTCCTATGAATATACTTTTTCTCTAAATTTTAATAAAGCACACGGTCACACCGCCCAATTAATGGCAGGTTGGTATAAGGTCAAAAATCAAATTTTACAGACTTCCTCCTTTCAGAAAAGAGTTTTACTGAGTTGAAATCTTTAGTTTCGAATTCATTTGGCAAAATACGTGTCAATGTGACTCTACATAACTGGCGCCATTCCAACTTTCAGAGACACTTCAACACTGCGTCGCTGTGTAGCCTTCCAGACATTCCCACGTATTTCTTTGATTGCACAGTAAACAAAGACTAGAGTTCAGAGGTTTCCCACGCACACAAACAATACTCCGATATTAACATTGCTTACTCAAAAATCTTAGTTAAATATTTTCTAGAAAATTAGCTGTTTGCTTAATGGCCGCTTTTTACCAATAGTAACAATAAGTCTTGATGAAGAATGTTCAATTCAGTAAGATTTTTTGTTCCACCTGAAATTGACGGCATGAACTTACCTCAATCATATCTTGTTTTTATGTACCCCACATCGGTGTATAACATGTATTAATCATAAATCTTTATATACAAGACATTGTACACAAGTATTGTGCATCAATATTAAAAGTCATATATGTATCTACTTTTACATTTAGAATCTTGTATATATCAATAAAATTCTTGTTCATTTGTATGTGTAAACTTGTGTATTCATTCTGATAAATGTTTCTACTAATACTTGAAGGCCCTGCTATTCGAACGTTTAGGAATGACTTATCTGCTACTGATATGACGTCATTTGGACTCACAAGTAAGAATGGAATAGAAATGGACAGCCTTATCAATTTTCAAGGCCTTGGGTGGCACTGAATAGTTAGGCTACGGCCGCGGCCAATTTGCACTGCCAAAATATAGAAATTTTGGGATAGGCCAAGTTTGGGGGCATTTTGTAGGTGGGCATTGCACGTAGGCTCAGTGAATATGGTTTGTTTGTATTTGTGAACATGCTGTGAATAAAAAAGGCCACTTTCTTGGCTGTAGCTGCACTCTTCTTCAAGATGGCGGCCCCCGGCTGCAATTGTGCATTGTTGGGTAGCGACCGAGAAATTGGCTGTGATTTTAGGTAGCCCTCAAACAAGCAAGAATTGCCAAAAAACTAGATGGTTGACAGTACTTTTGGACCACATTTTCGGAATCGGTAGGAAATTTGCTTTCAGACTCTAATGTTGGTTTTAGTCGTGCGTCGGCAGGGAAGTGGTTTTTCAGGTGAAAAGTGCCGATTTTGCATTTTTTGCCCTTATTTTTCTTAGTCTAGCTTGGTTTTCAGTGGGAATGAAATGGTCAAAAATACAAGAAAGAATAAAGTTTCTGTGCGCATCTGCTGGGTTTTTTATGTGAAATAATTGAAAACATGCCATTCTTTGCATCCTGTTTTTGACAGAGTGAAGAAAAGGTTACAAATCAAGGGATGCGTGTTTTGCTAGGCATAACCCAGTGAGAACTGTTCTGTGCCTCCTTGGCATTTTCTAGGTTCGGGTAACCACGTGGGCAATTCAACAGGTGAAATTTTTATAAATTCAATTTAAGTGTTTGGATTAATCGGTGTGCTACGACTACGTCTGGCTCAGTAGGCTTAGGCAGGTTTGCTTTCGGTGGGAAGGGGGCAGGTGGGAGAGCAAACAAAAGCACGTGGAATACATGTAGCAAACTTCGGGGAGAGAGGACGCCAATTAATCCCACTTCGGAAGGTCATCGCCAACTTGGCACTCCTTTCAACATGCATCGCCATATGCGAACAGGTTTTGCTAATCTTGAGGTAAACACCATAGAAGCAGCCAACAGAAATTTGTGTACATGTACTCGTGCTTCAACACCATTTCACGACAACGGGTCACACTTTTTGCTCTTTTACGCGATTAGAGTGACCTGAAATAAATAAATTTCATGATGAATAAATTATTAGGATGCCTAAGTACGCCATAACTCTTCAGGTGACATAAAAGTTATGGAAGAAATCCCGAAAAAGACGGGACATCGTGATGGACACGTCAGTTACGTTTTCCTCTATTTCCGGGAGTGAAAATGAGGCTCAAGACCAAGATTCAGTTTTTTAGGACGACATTTGACAAAATTTCATTAGCTTCATTAATTGAAGGGATACACTTTCATAAAGGGTGCGGTTCGGGGTTCCTGGGTACATTGCCTAAGGGTTGTTTCAAAGTCCTTTGCGAATAATAAGCAATCGAGCTTTTAGTGGCTGTCCCCGAAAGCAGGCAAATCAGTTGTCCCAATTTCACCATCCTGCGTCAAATTTCACGGAATATCAATTTCTTAGAGGGTTGTTCAGACTGGCAAAATCCATTTGGCGCACTTTACTGTTTGGGGTAGGACGATATAGATTTGAGACCTTCTCGAAATTCAGTCTGCAACATTGTCCACTTCAGAGTAGCTTATAATATCCAACTAATCGTCTACGGATCACTCGAATTTCGTAGAATACATAAGTATGTAAATCAGAAACCTTGCACGTTACTAGAAGAAAATAACATTGACGTGTTTTGTCGTCACACGACATCAAGGTTTAAAAACAAAGGACTTACACTGTAAGTACACGCAATGCATACTTTGAGTTTAACTTCAGGTTGGTACTGTATGTTACAAGACGTTTTCTTCATCCGTAATTTTAGGCGATCCCGGAAAGGATGCACATGAATATGAACTCGACAGAAAGCTGGAGGAGCACATGAGACGGGGAATCCCAAGAGAGGTTTCAACTTAAAAAAGTTGCAGAATTTTGGTTCATTTCAGTGTTTCTTGTCACGCTTAGTGAGTAAAATGTGAAGTCACCCTAATTCCCTCTCTAATCTTTCCCAGAACACGAACATTAATATTTTTTTCGTACGATCTCCGAAATGAATACTTTGCAAAAACGTGCCTGCAGATTTATAATTAGTAAGTATCGGGACAGAGCTGAATTTTCGCTAAACCCGAAAGCTGCACCAGAGACAGGATGGGGAGCAGGCAGACCAGAGTCGCTGAACGCCTAAGAGACTTTGAAAACTATAGTCGGTACTCGATTTGGCAACGTGCAGGTCGTCAAACGATGCAACTTCAGACTGTGTTTGGCTATCTGGGAAAAATCCTAAGGCCAAGAAGTCGCCATGTAGCAGAGGCGAGAATCAGTGGTGACTTCCAAACCTTAAATTACTAACGCTTTCCCTAGATGCAATACATTTGATTCACAATTACTTCGTGAAATTAGTGTATTTGCCACCTTCAACATTCACCAATCTTTACAGGGTGTAAGCACAGTGCAGTCGGATCTGTTCGGCAAAAAGCAGGCAAAACCGAAACATGAAACACCCGCCTCCGATCGACTGCGTTCCTTGTTGGAAGGAATAGACCCGTTCCGGATTACACGGCGAAAGAATTCTCCTTTTTTTCTGGAGATGGGAAAGCGCGTGACCTCGTTTTTGCAAATCAGGCACATTTGCGTGTCTCCCATAGATATCGGCCTGCGACGAATTTCAGATCACGCATTCATGGGTAAAAGTTAAGATAATTAAACTTTCTCTGTTGGAGCCCACAGCACAGCATTAATCGACCTCATTGGAAATGGAAGGACGAACAGAGTAATGCAACGGAGAAAAGATGCGGAGGTTTACGGCATATTGTGGGAAAATACAGCGAGATTCGAGTTTCGCTGGTAATCCGGGACAGCTCTGTTGAGTTAGAGATTGAATGGCCAGGAATATACATGCATGTGCCTTAACTAAAACAGGTTAGTCACCAACTGCGCCATGAGCTTTCAAATCTTAGGAGCCCAGACAAAATGCTAGGGCTCCCAGAGTTTTTGAAGGATAATTGCGATAATGAAACAACAATAAAACGAACAAGTCGGTGGAGTTATCGGCCTTAAATCTAAAAATGTACATGTACCTCGATCGACGGTTGCACTTAAAACTAATGTAGTTTCCAATAAACAGGAAAGGGTAAAAGGTAAACATGCTCAACTTAATAATAAGTTTCGCGGGAACCATGCAATGAGCGGAACCACTCCTTCAAAAAACATTTAATTTTGGTTTAAAAGAATTCAAACAAAGACCATTGAATTCATGGCATACTGATTTCACGGGAAAGATTTTTTAACACACTAACTGATCATAATTGTATGAACTACAACAGAAAAACTTTTACTTGTCTCTGCTGTCTGTTATTTTGAACTCTTCTGATGTGGCGTACAATCCTAATGAGATTTTTCACTGGAAAACTGGTGCACTTTACTTGCCGTGCTCCTTTTTGGTAAGCCGACGGTTTCAGTGTTCACCGTCCGAGAGTTTTTAAACGATCTAGAGCGCTTGTTTTATTCCTAATGCTCGTTATATTTGTGTTCTGGTGTTCAGTGAAACATTGGCTGCAAAACGCCGCATAATGCATTGAACAATTTGTCAACTTCGTCTCTCAATCTCCGTACAGCGAGCGAACGTTTTTGATTGACCTCGCTATGTTTTAATTGACCTAGGTATATACATGTAAATTAGTTAAGCACATGCATTTGCTGTGAGCATACACTGTAGAGCTCTAACCGTGGAATACCAACTCCAATATGTGACCAAAGTACATGTATTGCGACTCTGAGACTGGCCACAGATCAAGTGTTGTACATGTAGTTATCAAATCAAGCCCAATTCCATAGTAATTTCGTTTTCATTTTAACATTTTTGTTCATGAAGCGACACTCTTGAGCTACGATTTTAGACAACCAACAATTTCCAGCAAAACTAATCAACAAACTCTGCAATTGCATCAATTTTACAAACATGTGAAAACGAAGAGATAACAATTATACCCGCATACATACGCACATGCACACTTGTGGTGGGGGTCATTTGCAAAACAAGACTCAACTCCCTCAAAATAAAAGTACCAAAGGGGCACATCTGTTATTAAAATCTTCGAATTTTAGTTAACTGTAAAACAAATATTTTTCAATTTTTGACTTACATTTTAAAGAATGTCAAATTGGAAGTTGTGTTTTTACGACCCGCCGATAAATATGAAAATTTTCTAGACATAAAATTAAATTAATAACGAACATTGACCTGTTGTATCATCACATGACAACCCAGTATAAAAACAAAGGGCTTAGGTACAAACAATGCATAGTTTGAGTTGAACTTCAGGTTGGTAAGTTACAAAACGTTTTTCACATTTGCAATTCACACTGTGTAACTTAGTTAAGGCGATGCACATACATGTAACTACATAAATTCGAATTAAGGCAACTGGGAGAGCACGTGAGACAGGACAGGGAATTCCTCTGGAGATTTTAAGGAAAGTTTCAGAATTTATCCGTGTAAGCGTGAATTTTGGTTTACGATTAGTGAGTAAAATTAACACGCCAATAACTGCACAAACCTTTCCCCGAGAACATCCCCATTGACAAATCCTCCGAACACATTAGCGAATTGTGCACAGTCTTAAATTGTACACCTTGCATTCTGATAGGAAAAGCGAGTGTGAAGAACGCCCTTTTCGTCCATAATCCTGGTTATCTCTTCCTGATAATGCTTATCTAATGACGATCTCCAAAAGTGATACTTTAGAAAAAAGTGGCTGCAGTTTTATCATTGTTAAGTTTCGGGACAGAAGCAGATGAATTCTCACTATACATGAAGAATTTATTAGTTACAGAATGTGGAGCTGGCAGACCAGAGTCTCTGAACGCCTCAGAGAGTTTGAAAACTACGTGTATAGTCAGTGCTCGATTTGGCCACCTGCAGGTCGTCAATGAGGCTTCAGATTTTGTTTAGTGACCTGGAAAAATCACGGCCAAGTCACCACAAAGTCACCACAGTGCGTGCCGAATTCAAGACAGAAACCAATTCCTCAGAAATTCGTTCCAACAATTTTGGTGATTTCTAAACTTAAAATTACTACCAGTTTTCCTATACGCAACACATTTGATTCCCAATTGTTGCGTTTACTTCATGAAATCAGTGTATTTGCCACACTCAGCAGTTACCACACGTTAAACAGTCACTGGCCGCCCCGGATTACACAGCGACACTTGAATTTCGCTGTATACACCCACAATACCATAAACATCCGCCAGGCACATTTGCTGCCTCGTTTTCATGCCACTGGAGTTTCACATGTTATTTGTTGTTGTCTGATACTTTACAAGTTTGCCTCGGTTCCATTGCTCGTTTCGTCCTTTCAATTCCCATGACGTATTACTGGTGTGCTGTGGGCTGCAATTCCGACGTGACAAATTTTGATAATGACATGAACCAACAAGATAATGAACAAGTCGATGGAGTCCGTAGACCTTAAATCTAAACATGTACCCCGATCGACGGTAACACTTAAATCTATGAAGTTTCCAATAAACAGAAAAGGTTTAAAGGAAAATGTGCTTATATATAACTTAATAGCAGGTTCGCTGGAGTCATGCAGTGAGAGGGGTACTTCAAAAATATTTAACTTCCGTGCAAAACAATTCAAACAAAAGATCATTGAATTGATGGCATACTAACTGGTCTTGCCAATACATCAAAAATGCTTAGAATACTGTGTTCAGCTAAGTTTAATCGTGGTCTGCCGTCACGATCACAGCAGAGGTAATCACCCTTTGAAGAACGGAACTCTAATGAAAATCAATAACTCAGATATGTGCTTAATATTGACACAAGATACTAATAAAACTAATCATGGAACGACAACCCTTTCAATGAAATCAATAACTGTTCAGATATGTGCCTAATATTGACAAAAGATGCCCAAATTATCAGGAGACAATAACTCTTTCAAGATCAATTTTCTGATGAAATAAATAAATATTCTGATATGTGCTTAATATTGACATAAGATACAAAAATAATCAAGAAACAACAGCCCTTTCAAGAAAAGAATTCTAATGAAATCAATAACTGTTCAGATATGTGCCTAATATTGACAAAAGATGCCAAAATAAACAGGAGACAATAACCCTTTCAGGAAAAGAATTTTAATGAAATCAATGAGTGTTCAGATGTCTGCTTAATATTGACAAAAATACTAAAATCAATATTTCCAAAGAATGGAAGGACAACATCGATAAAACGCCGAGCTTGTTGTGCGTAGTCCCAATTAATTCAAGGTACGACCGCCGCGGTCCTAGTCATGGACTGGAAGTCGGGTCAAGCTTTCAGTCGAATATTTCAGTTTCCTGCAATAGAATTTTTTCCGAAAATATGCAAAATAGTAAAGCATCGTCTGGTCTTTCCAATTACACCAAATTCACCATCCACATTTCATCGTATGTGTCAAAACATTACTCAGAAAACGTCAACTGAATTTAACATAACCTCGCTGTGAACTTATTGACACCGCAACCTTAGGCTGAGACACGTCTTTACATGCACATGTAATTCAAACTAATAAGACACAGCTTCCAGATCTATCTAAAAATTGCCGTTTTTGTCGAGGCCTCTCTTTTTGACACCGTACCAAGGTCGAAGTACGGTTGTAGGTCTACGTACGCACTCAGATTCAAGTGCCGACTCCATACCAACGAACTCAAAATTTCGCAGGTAAGATTTTTGAACACACAAACTGATCGTTATTGCATAGACAACAGAAAAACTTTCATGGTGTCTCTGCTGTCTGCTATTTTTGTGGCGTGCAATTCTTTATTTTTAACTGGAAAATTGGATCACTTTACTTGCCGTGCTCCTTGTCGGTAAGCCGACGGCTTCATTGTTCACCGTCCAAGGAATTTGAAACGATCTATCGCGCTTGTTTTATTTGCAATGCTCGTTATATCTGTGTTTTGGTGTTCAGTGAAACATTTGCTACAAAACTTCGCATAATGTATTGAACAATTTGTCAACTTCGTCTTTTAATCTCCGTACAGAGAGCGAAAGTTTTTGATTGACTTAGCTATGTTGACCTAGGTATATACATGTAAATTAGTTAACCACATGCATTTGCTGTGAGCATACCCTGTAGAACTCTGGCCCTGGAATACCAACTCCAATACGTGACCAATTGCGGCCCTGAGACTGGCCAAAGATCAAATGTTGTAGTAATCAAATCAAGCCTAATTTTATTGTTTCGTTTTCATATTGATATTTCTGTTCATCAAGCGACACTCTTGAGCTACGACTCTAAACAACCAAAGATATCCGGCAAAACTAATCAACAAACCCGGCCATTACATTCATTTCGGTGATTCTTTATACACACCTACCCGTGGCCCTGACCGGATCCCGGGAATTGTCTGGCCTCTGATATCTTTTCATCTCCAGTCTCACAACCATTTTCGACAATCAATTAAACTACATGCTAGGAGTTTATTTTGGGTGTAAAAATCATGAATCATGTTTCTGTATTTTTAGGAAACAAGTGAAATTTGATTTCTGTGTGTCTGTTCTGCAATTATAAATGAAAATTATAGCCCCTACTAGCAGGTGGGTTTAGGTGACTTTCGAAAAACAACTCGTATTTGCGTAGCCACGTGTGTATGCTTGTGTTTGCATAAATGAGTACTGTTTTCAATTGTTTCTATACTAAATCATCTGTGCAACGTTTACCTGTTGTTGAGATGCTTTTTGTTAACTTGATTTCGTAGCAATGAATCTTTTCTGTCGTACTTACATATAACCGTGAAATTAAATTCAAAAAATAAAAATATTTCTGGTAAAAAACCCAAACGAATACTTTGTGTTGCTCACAGCGTATATTGTACTTGTTATGAATATTTCTGTTTTCTAGAGTCCACTTACTATAGTAGCATAACAGTCGTAAAACTGTATTTCATTGTTTACGGCAACATACTCTACATGTGTATGTGCCAGGATCACTACATGTATTTTCGTTCTGAAGAAATTGGTTTATTTACAAACTAATGTAAGTATGGAAAGTCCTATACTGCAACCCATGTAGTAATCTATCCACAGTTTGGCGACTTGGGATTTTACGAAATCGCATTTGCCATCTTGACGTCAAGCTAAGCACTGATAGCACTAATTACTCTTTTAATGGAATACCCACCATGCACCTCCGAATCATCTGACGTAACACTGACAACTTTATTTGTTAGCATACCCGTACCCAGCTTGGGTGGGTGCGAAGCCAAAGGAAGCGAATGAAATCCGGACTTCAGTCGTCTGTGTAAACTATTGTAGAAAATTTCGTGATGACCGGGACTTGAACCCGGGTTGCACGAGCGCCAGTCAAGCATCTAAACCATTCGGCTAAGAGGCAATTGCCGCTTGTGTAATTTTTTTATTTATTTAATTATTTATTTATTTATTTATTTATTATTGTGATATTTAAAATGAGGGTGGCCTCTTCAGTGATAGCACTGCTTTCCGAGAGGGCCCATCAGAAGAAAAATGTGATCTCTAGCACAAATACATGTATTTTGATCGAACAAAGTGCAGCTTTTACATAACAAATCACTAAAAGAACAGTCATCTAAGCATTAAATCTCGAATATCGTCAAAACTGTAGCAAGAAACGAGTTCCACAATGGTGATAGCGATCTATACACGTACCAATTTCAGACTGATTGATTAAGGGACACCGAAGATACGGCAAAAAACTCAATTAATCTGAGACCATTCTTCAGTAAATCTCGAATAACTAGAGAACGGTAAAACCTAGAGAAAAGCAAAAACGACACAATTATGATAGCCCTTGAAATTATCAATTCATAGATAAAATGAAAAAACAACACTATGAGAAACGGTAGAGCTGTGACTCCGCAAACCAATAAAGGCGCCATCGTGCGAAATATAATTGCAAACAACGTTTACTTTATAATAATTTTTTTCCTGGCAAAGTCTTGCTTTTGTTTTATTGCATATGCTGTTTAACTAGGCTTTATTAAACCTTGTTTTACCGATCCGTCGCCCAGAATGTAATTGTAATTTGCAGATCGGGCAAACATCTACATGTAGCTTTGAAATGTATTGATTACAGCTTATTACACTGGCTGCAGTGTAGAATTTCCCGTAGAAGCTTAGAATTAAACTTATTTTTTCACAAGTAAAAATCAGTGATACTGATATATGTTTTGTGCATCACCGTAAACAAGAGACATTGGAACACATTTTAATTGTACAATTGTTGTGTTACTAAAGAAACTTGGACTCTGGAGAATAAAATCTGGTTAACAAAGACGCAATATTCTTTGTATCACCTGTTGCATAGTTGACAACATGCGAGACTTACGATCGGGACAACTGGATGGAAAAGCGATACATTCGGAAAATGGGTCCACAATGAATGTCAAAAAGTAACTGAAAAGGTGAAATATTCGCCCGATTACATTTTTGTTTGTTTTTAATGGACCAGGAAATTGTAGATTCCGCAAAAACCGATGAACATACCATGTTCTCCTTTTAAGTTGAACGGCAAAATAGGGCTAGGTAGCGTTGGAAATCATAATTGCATATGATATTATGTCAATTTTGCCGAGTGCCAAAAAGTGGGGCATTTTGATGGTGTAACGGAAAGCCGGAAAAAACATCATAAAGAAAACCAGTGCACATATAACAACGATCATTCCTTCACCTTGTTCGCTTTGTCTCCGCCTAAAACTGTTCAGTTTTTTACCAATGTTGAACAATATTAGCTATGTTCCTAGCTACTCCCACGGCCTCATATTCAAGGTGATTTGTATTTTGTATAAGGCCATACCGTTATTCAGGATAAAAGACGAGCTATTGTTTTTTGTTATTGCTAATCAGTCATGTCTAAAACCTTAAATAATAAAATTCAGGATGCAGTGATATTTTCAAAAATGCGACAAACTAGTTACTTAACTACCTCAGTGGCGGACCCAGGATATCGCAAGGGGGAGCCAACATTTTGTCCGGCTATAAGCATTTGCGCAAACCACGATTGTAGGCGCATAGCACCGAATGTGGGGAGGTCGGGAGGGGGGTTCGCCCAGGAAAATTTTCTGTTTTTTCCTCTAAAAATCAAGCATTTTCCTTGATTCCTGAAGTATTACCCAAGAAATAAAGGAAAAAAAAAAACGGAGAACGTGTCAAACAGGAAGAATGCAAGACACCTGAGACTCGAACTCACAACCTAGCGAACAGAGCGCGCACGCTTCCTGTGTATACTAAGAGACCTACTTGTTTATGGTCCACAGCGTTTGCGCGCGAAACTTACTTCTTTTCGTAATGCTTATTACACGTTTTATATTTTGTGCAATCGGTTCTTAACAAATTTGTTGTATTTAAAATGCCCAAAAGACCAAATCAGTTTTTCGTGTTGGCAATAATGACGTCTTAAGTTAAGGTTTGACAAAGAGAGAATTATGAGTTTCTTAATGATTCACTAAGGCTTCGATTAAAATTCACTTTTTACCAGCAGCTTCTGTTTTTTCATCGTCACTCATGTTCCATTTTCTTTAAAAAATGAAGTAAATTTTCTTCATTGCACAGTGGAGCAGACGACGGAAACGGAGTCATAGTGCGCAGCGGCACTGCCGGTCGCCTGGGATATCGCGGGAGAGCCTATACTTAGCCATAGTTCCGTTACGAATTTGACACTTGAAATTGGATCTGAGCTAAGTAGGACACCACTGCTGCTATGCACTGGGCTGTTACGAAAGTCACCCAGATTCATGACCTAACATTTTTAAATTTGAAGTTTGAAAGGGTAATGCCAACTTCACATAAAAGTAGTCTGCACAAAAGTTGTTCAGAATTCAATGGAGATTTTCACCATATACATATCTTTACCATAGCCTTGGTGTAACTAATTCTATAAATTTTCAAACTGGACACCCTTTGTTTTTATCTGTTTTCGCACATGAGAACATTAGGCCTACTCAAAAACCGTAATAAGCATTTTTAAAAGGGAATTCATGGGACTTGCATGTTTAATAAAGCAGATTTATTGTCTGTAACATCACATCTACAAACAAGAATGTACAGTATATAACATACCTCAACTTTGCACGATAACAAATTTATGACTGGTGCAGTCGCTTGTTAAAATCTGTTTTGAAGTTCACTTTGGTGTGCAAAAACTTGAAACACGGGTGGAGACACAAAGCTATTTTGTGAAAGTCACAAAAATATCTATAGTTCTGAATGAGTTCCATCATGTTTCAGAGGCTCTGTATTATGCGCGAAGGGCGTGAGCCAAGCATCGTCGTAGGCCCGTCCAAGTTCAGCTTCAGGGACCGGTAACTCCTCCAAAACTGCACTGAGATCGGAATCGATAGAATCTGCATTACTTGTGACTGTATTAGTTTCCCAGTCACTGTCACCGTCACTTTCGAGTGCCAATTCCAGCTCGTTTTTACTATCTAAGTTCATGAACACTTCCTCAAGAAACTGGTCAACAGTCATCTTACCACATTTGGCACCAGCCAAGATAAAACTTGCGTAAACTTTCAAATATCTCGGCAACAACTCAGCACAGCCATATCTTGTAAATCAGAAAAATATACCGGAAACTATGAACTGTAGAATACGCATGCTCACATATGTAAACAGCGTACGGGGCTTTCACATCAGTGTCCTGGGGTGAGTACACCCTCCTCGCGCAGTCTAGCAGTAGCTGATTATAGGCGATTGAGTACACCCGACGAACTTTAATAGGATAATTGGCTTGTCGGCTGACCTCGCCTAGCGCAGTATAAGTGTTAAGAAAGTGCACTCTTGAAAATAATATTCATAGCATAGACTCAATGTTATTTTGAACAGCTGCATACAATGTAGCAGTCACGGTAAACATTCGACAGTTGAATTGAAAATCTCGATTTTCAGATAAAAGCGGGGCATCTGGGCCTAAACCAAGCCGCAATGGTGAATTATAAGTCGCAACACACAAAAAAGTCCCGACCATGGTTTCTGTAGAACTGGAGACGTAACACCTCAAAGCGCCCGTACTTTTTTCTTGTTTTTTTTTTGCGAAAAACATAAATCCCCGTTTTTCTTTTTAGTCTAACAGTAAAGTAGTGCTGGGGAAATTAAAGTATTATATGTATACGTCAATTTCGTCGTGTGTCACGTGGGACATTTTGACGGGGAGGGGATTTAAAAAGTGGGACGGTGCACCAAGGGCGGAACAATGAGTACGCAGTCTGCAACACATATCAATGAATTGGATTCTTTTAGAAGGTAAATTTTCCATTTTTCAATTTTTTTTCACGGGTATAGTTAATTACTACAGATAACAGTATTGCTCAGAAGTCGAAGTTTAAAAGCATCTGGACAACAGGTAACCGTTGCGAGTGAAGGCGAGTCTGCGAACAGTCTTGATTTCAGAGCTGACATTTCTGAGTGGTAACTACATGTATAACCTTTTTTCTTGATTCCCGAATTAATTCTCTAACCAAATCAATGTCGAGTAATATGTACAGTGTATAAATCTCGAACTGTACATCTATAACCGAAGTTTTTGTCGTGACTGTCAAAGCCCAGTCGTGAATAGCGGCCATACTGATTTCATTTCTTCAATGCCGAGTGTGTTTGCTATTTGCGATTATATCTAATTATTGTGATGCTAACTGGATTTTATTTCTGATAAATGATACTATATAGTCTTGTCTGTTCCAAAATTCCTGCTTACCGGCGGCAGGGCTGCAACTAAGTCAAAGTCAATATGCGCCTGGCAATTCCTAGCAATAGTATAACACAATAGAAACCTTCATCAACGAAATATATTCTCATTTCCTCTGACCTGTCGAACTTATGGCCATGTCGTGAATGGTTTCATTAGCTTTTACTCCGCTTTCTGGCATGACCCATAGTGTAAGGCCATGATCTTTTGTTCGGGTAGTAGACTACCTGAGTCACTGTTCATCGGTAAGCAGTCTGTCGTGTCTGCCATGTTAAAGCCTAGCCTGTATCGGAGTTCAACGAGGCTAGGACCTGGCTAGAAATGCAAGACCTCGCGAGATTTCGGGAGATGTTGCCGTGAACTTGAAAGAGAGCACGTGATTTTGGCTAGACTTTTTAGTCGCGAGACAGCTACTGAACACTGATTAAAATGCTCTGACGTAGACAAGAAATCAGTAAGTGCGTTAGGATCTCGTCGACGCTGTTTCAGTAGTTCATGCCTACGCTGCGTGTCATTTGATGCTGGATGACAGAAGTGTGATCCAAGGACATTATTAATAAGACAATATCTCCGCAATACTATATTTCGGGTCAACAATTCAGAGAGGTTGACCTAATCAGTTGTAACCCTCAGATGATATTGCGAAGCCGCCAGTACCGGTACTGACGATCATGAGTCGGCTGAATGTTTTTTCGGCGTTTAATCAAGGCGAATCTAAAGCGTTTTTCACCGAATTCAAACAAACCATCAAATTCGATCGTTCAACAATCGCCTTCCGGCTCGCCCTTGAGGGGATTTATTACATCGGAGATCGCGTGATTAAATCCCAAAGTTTTAAACAGGAAACAATGAAGAGAATTGACACTGTGTTTCAATATCTACGTCAGCAGGACCGTCATAGAAAACAAAGGCCGGAAGAAAACAGATTGGCAGACGCTTTTGCGCAATTTGTAAACCTAAAGCGTATAAGCAGGAATGAGTTATCTCAATATTTTGAAAACGATGAAGAGAAACGAAATGCCATGTTTGACAGCCTTGTTCAGGCCGGCAAGCAGCAGGATCTGCTAATTACTGTACTGGCACTTCAAGCGCTTCACTGCATGGAGAACGATTCCGATTTACATGAAGGTCAGTGGAATTTAGGTCTAAATGACTGTGAGTGGACTGAAAGTTTTCGAGAGTGTCTTAGAGAATGGCGCAAAGAATCGCAGTGCTTATATTACAAAAGCGACGCTCTAAAGTACCTCATTCGAAGTGTGTTAGAAGCTCTGGAAATATTCAAGCATCTGAAAGTACCGCTATTTATTGACAATTACGGTCACAAGGAAACAAAGTTGAGCACAGAAATTGATGGTGATACTCCAATATACCATGATACACACAAAGCGGAGGCTGATCAGATAGTGGAAGATGGAAAACTTAAGCCTAGTGACAACAAGAACATTATCCCAGGGGTATGGTTTGGGCTTTACAGTAATGAGAGTGCCTATGGCTCACACAGGTTTGAAACCACGCTCTCTAGACTAGGTGTAACCGGACTTCGACAAGGTGAGATTGTCGCGTATAAGAATGAGATTAATGTGATCCTTTACGCTCATAAAGACCCTGGAGGAGACTTTTCGGGGTTAAAGTGGCCAACTGATGCCCACGTCAAAACAAGAAACCCAAACGCATATGTTCATATATCAATATTTGTACCGGAAAACGTTTTACCCAATGACAACTGGGATAATGTTCTGACAGACCCTTTCGAAGTCCAGCACGGGCCAATCTGTGTAAGACAGAAGCGAACAGGTAAATGTCCAGATAAGCCAGAGCAAAGAACAAAAACAGGGATCTGTGACCGTTACAACAACACAGGGGAATGCAATCCTAATTGCGTTTACCGTCACGTGTGCGAACATTGCGGACGTGAACACCCCAGACAATTATGTCCATAGGAACGAAGAAACACATTAATCACAGTTCTGTAGCCGAGAGGCCCTGGGATGAATCAAAGTCACAGGAAAGAAAAACGAAAAAGGTTGTGAGTATGCACATGTTGATCTGTCCACTGGACTACACCTAAGAGTGAACCGATCGAGTGTTCATCGCAAGAGACAGGAATACTTCTTGAAAAGGCCGTGTTCAAAGCTTCAAGCAGAATTTCTGTCATCTGTCGCATTTTAGTAGGCAATTAAGGTGTGCGTCTTTGGTATTCATCCCCTAGGCAGTACAAATTTCTTTCCAGAACATTTGACCCTGCCGTAACACAAAGTACGGTATTCTTCAGTTTAAAGTGAAAACTAAGAATGCATTTAAAATATTGTAAAGTACACAAAGTATATAGATGTCAGTGGCGGATTTAGAGGGGGCCAGCTTCCATTTGGCAGTTCGGGGGAAATTCTGGCTAATACTCTATTTGAAGTGCCCCACCAACTCAAAATCCTGGATCCGCCCCTGGATGTATTTACAAAAGTTGCATCATAAATGTACATGTACATACTGTGGTAGAAAGCCAGCTAGCTGTATGAAGACTTTCGTCAACATACAGCTAGGTAGCCGTGTGTAGAGCTCCGTTAGACACCGAAATTTCACACAACCTGGGTGCTCAGCTCGTCACTTCGTCGTGAAACTTAGAGCTAACAACCTGCTTTAGTGCAGGGGTGTATGCAGAATCTGGGATTGTATTGACATTCACAATGCACATTACAGCCGTTTGTAGAAGCAAAAAAAATCTAACATACGTTATTCTTCGCAATTCTCCGCCTTTTGTAACAAAGGAAAATCCTATCTGCCGTCGTTTCGAAAACTGTGCAATCTCGTGACACGCGCACGTACTCGCCATTTCCCAAAGCTTTGCGATATCTCTCGAGAGTATTATCTGAAATTGTACCATTTTACTGCATATCGAGTGAAAATAAAAATACTATAACTTATAACTTTAGAAGGTTTTCCCCGCCCATGACGATAGCGCCTCATTAAGAAACAGAGCAGTTCAGCAGTAGTTGGACAATATTTCCTTGTTTCAACCGATGAAACCGTCCGCCTTTGATCTCACGACAGTTGATACCTTGTTAACATTTATTCAGCGAGGAAAAAAGACTTAGCGTAGCGGTTAACAAAAGAAAGATTCATATTTCTAAAACCGGGCGGTGTCGTCTGGAATGCGGACTAAGTGTTATTTAATTGTAATGTTCACATTCAGAGATGCGTGCAGTCTCGATGTCATACCTTCAGGGGTACTATACGGAAGCACACGCACGATCATCGCTCTTCGGCACGAACCACCTGTGAAGCTATGAATCATGCATACGAACACAAAAATCACACAAAAGGAACAAAAATCATGCACGCGAACCATGAAATCCTGCATACGAACAAAAAATCATACACACGAGTATCGAATCATCGCACGAACACTGGTTTGGTGGTTCGTACGTATGATTCGTATTTGCTCGTGGGTATGATTTATGTTCTTGTGTGTATGTAATTTTTGTGGTTCTTGCTCATGATTTTTGTTCTTATGCGTGATTTTTGGGTTAGTATGCATGATTCACGAGTTCGTAAATGCATGATTTACAGGTTGACGCGTGATACGCAATGCTCGTGCTTACGATTCTATATGCCACCCATGAGCTTGTTTATCTAGTATTTAGAGTTCTTATCACTGGTCATGTTAGGCCATATTTAGTTTTTGTTAAGGGTATGGACAAGTAGTTGATTGTGTTTACGAATTGTGCGGTGAAATAAGCAAATGTTATTTTTGAGCCTCATGAGTGAAACCCTTATATTATATAGCCCCGCCCCGAAGAGGGGGGCTACCTCATGGGCGGCACGCCTGATGATCACCAAGAGCGTCGCTCTTTGTGATACTTGCATATTTTCTATGTTCTGCCTTGTGTTCTATTTACGTTTATGGGATTTTATTTATAAAAAACTATAAAAAATATTCCTATTGTTCAGAACTTCAATTGTTGTCGTTATTGCTAGAAACCTGTGAGTTAGACTGAACTGAACCACGCGGATTGGTCTTCGATTGTTTCTGTATTATTATGTAACCATTTTCTCAGAGAGATCGAATTGGTTTTGAGAGGTCGGCCAATCAGTTGGAAGATTTGTAGGTCATTACTTTGCAGTTGAAGGTTTGACTTGGGATGTAGTCATTGTTTGTTCTTCAGCGGTCGATGAAGGAAGTGGGTGTCTCAGCGTCAGGCTTTAGCTTCAGTGCATTGGTCACTCAATTCACATGGAAGTGCTATAGTGTCATTGTTTTGTGTTATAAAATATCATTAATTTGGTATGCATGTTTATTGAGATAATACATAGTAAGAGGTAATTAGCGTAAGATTGTAAACTATAATAGTGTGTGGTAATGATTGTAATGTTTTGTTTGTGTATGGAAATGTGGATGCATCTTTCTGCTGCATCTGTGGCAGATTGTCACCCACCTTTACAGTTCAACATATTATGTAACTTTTGTAATTACCGATATCTGTAGTAGTTTAGTTTGTCATAATATATATGACCTTTTATCTCATCTACACGTGTTGTTACACTGTAAACTACATTCGGTATCGCTTCGCAGTTAGCGCATATAAAAATTATTTAAGTATTAAATTATTTTATGTAAGCTAGCTATACTGCTTCGTCCTCATTATCATATTGTTTAGATTCTCGGGTCAGTGACCCTCTTTGTTCTACGATTATTGGTTTAATTGTACCACGTGATCTCTTTGTCTCGTCGCAACACTGGGCCATCGTCCACAATTCTCTCCAAATTTCAGTTTTCACTCAATTTCTCTTTCCCTCCCTCCCGCAAAACCGTTTTCCTTACTTCCCTGTTTATCCTTACCTTCCCCATGTCGCTGTCCCGGTGTTGCTGTTTTGCTTCCGCATATTATTACTTAACTTTCTATTCAACACTTATGTATACCTTCATTGTTGCTTGGCAGATTGTCACCCACCTTTACAGTTCAACATATTATGTAACTTTTGTAATTACCGATATCTGTAGTAGTTTAGTTTGTCATAATATATATGACCTTTTATCTCATCTACACGTGTTGTT
>NMRA01000786.1:74440-105543 GCA_002633005.1 Phoronis australis
GATTTGGGGTGTAAGGGTGCGAAGTGGGTCATTTTGACCTTAAAAACACCAATTATGATTAGTTAAATAATTTCTCTTAAAAATAATGCAGAAGCTTTTTACGGTATTGGAAACTTTCGGAAATTAGTGCCAATATTTATTTGCCGATGCTATTTTACCCGATTAATCTTCGATGACAGTCGGTACATTATGCAGCGCGCGCTTCTTGGTCGCGTGCTAACACTGGTCGAGTTTTTTTATTAGTCTTCGATTCACGTAGTGGGGCACATCCCTCGCAAGAGCAGCAAAACTTCTGCGTTCTTTTTGAATCGCGGCGTAAGTTTGAAGTGTATACGGACATAACGGTGAGGCTCGTGGTCCGTTACAAATTCAGGCTGTCGGATCTTTCAATTGGTAAATTGGAGACGTTAGAACTGTAGGTAAGGGCATTTTTCGCATGTAGTTCATGGGCTGGGCGCTTACTTTAGGAAAGTCTGAAAACGCGTTGGGGCACTTGTTGAGCCATGGGCGCTAATTAGGTCGAATAGCGGCAGAATTACATACAGCAGCGTAGTTTAATGCACCCAAATTACACGTCGTGCAAACCAGTCGGCCATCCCGTTTACCATCAACAATCCCAGTAGCCTTTGCGCACCCTAATTTCCGGACATGCGCAATCGTTAAATCGATTCGGTTGCAACTCCGCTATTGCAATAAAGCGTTACTGCCAACTTCGATTGTTTTTGCCTCGCCCTAATCCGGTTACAAATAATATAGAGAACGCCGCTTAACAACCACCATGAGCGGGGCCCGCTAAATTGATGTAGGGACGCCGCCTGAAGAGGGTCTTCGCCCGAAGTCCTATAGGGTGATCAGAAGGCCACTCACTCCATGGGGGCCCCGGCTGAAGGCGATCAAAAAGCTGGGCCCCTGTATCACTATTAGGGACCTGGCATCTGCGGGCGGCCTAAGAGTGTGGCTCCGCTTTTGGTAGCCTTTGTTGGGACCTCGTATAGTAATATTGCAGGCCCCGCTTTTTGACCGCCTTCAGGAGGGGCCCCGCCGATATTAATACAGAAGCCGCACTTTTGAATCTCGAATATGGATCTCTTGCTTATGTTATTTCATTAAAAATAAATCATTTAAAATCATAAGCTGATCATTCAGTATCGTGGACATTTTTGCTTTCACCTGAGGAGTCATCTTGGACTTGTAGAGAACTCAGCTTATTATTACATCAACTCTTTCACGTGATAGATGCCTATTCAATTGACTTGTGGGGTGGCTCGCGTGGATTGTGTATCAGTTTGAAATGTCAAAGTTGCAAGGTATGTCGCATGTCACTCATATTACCTGGCTTTATTCCTTCTTTGCATTTTTATCCGATGTTGAAGTTTTTATAATGCATTTAGGACAATGCCCAAACAGTAACTTATGAGTCTCACAGAGTGCGTGTTTATTCAATCACTGTCATTGTCATTGTCTCAGGGACAGACATCACAGCACATTGGACAGGTCCACAAGTGCTCAGTCCTTCTCTGCAGCAGCCAAGAAAGAGTCACACTGCTGATGGTTCCCATGTTGAGCTGGTTAATCGGGTATCTACTTTCTCCACGTAAGGTGGTTCTGATGCCGCTTCCTCTGACAACATGAAGCTCAGTCAGTCTTTCCAGGGTGGTGCTTTCTGAGGGAGCCTCCATCTCCTGGTCTTTCAGTGCCATCAAAACATCCTTCTCGCTCCAAGTAACATCTTCCTAAAGTTCTGCCTTTCCTGCCAGGTCATCTGCTCTTTCATTAGACCCGTCACTCCAGAATGTCCAGGGGCAAACAGCCACACCAGATGTTTCAGCCTGCTTCCTTCTATTGCTTCCTTCCATTCTGGTTTAATGAAGCCACTCTTGATTTTGCTTAGCATGCTCTGCAAGTCCGTAGCAATCACTGTCCCTGTGTAGCTGGTGGTTCGGAGTCATCCGAGAGCTGCTGTGGCTGCCTCCTCTTCCATCCGCATGCTGCTGGCTGTCATCAAGTATGCAACACTTTGCTCTGCAACACATCGACCTCTCACGCGTACTGTGAATACCCAGCCTGATTTGACACCCCTGACGCCTGACCCACCTGTGAAGATAATGGCATCCGATAGTTTGCTGTTCTCTTCAATAAGTGCACAGACCTCAGTGTTCACAACTATTCCACTGCGTTCTCGGTATCCCCGCCAGTGTGATGACAACCTTTGTGCAATTAACCAATGTGTCCCTCATATCAACTTTTTGTCTCTCCTTATTTATTCGATCAGACATCTGTGAATGAAGCTCGCCGTGCATCGTAGTGGTGCAAACTACGACTGGGCTCAAAGACTTGCTATCGTACGTACATTAGCTAGTTGCTGCGTGCAACAGTTAATTTGGGTCCCAAGACCCATTTTGATATTGAATTTGGCTCTATTCATTGATAAAAAACACAGTGTACAGCCGATAATTTCTTAATGTACCATACGCTCACGCTTGTAAGGGAATCCTGCCATATTGACTTAGCATTCGGTTACCGTCTTGTGGGCGTGGCCTGACTGTTTAGACAGAACTACCCGTTGTTTCTCCATTAAACCGCCTTCACAGGTAAGTTTGTGTGTCATTTCCTCGACACAATTTCGAGCCGCGAAAGCACATTGCATCAAAAATTAACGTAACTAAATCTGACTGCTGCTAAGACCTTTATTGTTAAAAGTCCACGGCCACGTACCTGGTGGCCATCCAGCTAGAGTGAAGGAGTGTAACTAGGCGGGCCTCTGAAAGCAGAACTAATTTGCCATTGTCTAAATAATAAATCCCATAGCCTGTTATCTGGATTATTCAACCAGCATTTATGTTATTGAAAGATTTGGAGTTGATCATTTGATGCACACCGGGCTTCGTTGTGTTCTTGGGGTTTTTGTTTGTCCTTCAGGGGGTCTGAAACACTGGCTACAAAACGCCGCATAGTGCACTGAACAGTTTGTACTCTATCGCCCCATCAAGTTACTTCGCTTATAACATGGGCGGCGCAGCACTGAAAAAGTGGGGGGCTAAAGCCCCCTCAGTCCCCCTGTGGTGAACCGCCTAAAGACCATGCGTGGCGTAGCAATGAAAAAAGTGGGGCTATAGCCCCTCCAGCCCCCTATGGTGCACGCCCATGTATAAGTGCCAACATGATACCGTGGTGAATCTATGGAAAGCAAGTTATTAACACTAATTCTAAAGCATTAGCTGCGCTACAAAACTGGTGGCAACTTGGCGCCTGGCATGAAACTTAGTCCCAATGGGCGACTGAGTGACCGCAAAAGTATATCCCTAGGCAGCCAATTGTTCCTACACGTGCTTGTTCTTGTGGGTCGGTTGCAAGGGTTTGCAAGCAATATACATGTACCACATATTCACCTGGATCATCAGTGTAATAAACATTTTCTAACTGTCCCATATACTGTCCACACGTGTCCTTCACAGAAATTGTCGGCCCCAAATTAGAAAAATCTGCCGTTCAACTCTGATATTTAAAAATCTAAAAAGAACAATCTAGTTTTAAATGAAGTTAACTCGTGTTCCTTGGACCCAAATGGTAGGGCAAATTAGTTCAACCCAACAGTCCCACTCAGTGAGACACCTAACCAACTAGCGGTTTGCTGCATTCAACTTCCATGTTCAAATGCATTGGCGCAACTGGACCTTTGCAACATCGGACGGGTAGCGACATCTATTTTAGTTATTGTTGTCACCCATCGCAAGCCAAGATGGAAATGGCGTCTGCTGGTACAGTAGACACGGGTAATCTGGAGGAAATTCCCGACGACTTTTCAGTCAGCCATCTTCTGAAAGAAGATATCTTAGGGAAAGAATCAAGAAGAGGGTCTTAACTTATTGTCTGCAAGGTTACATCCACGCCATAAGAATTGATAATGGTAAAAATACAGTAAATGTATAGGTCATAAGTGCTGGCGATCGATGCCCAAATCAGAGAAGATTCAGACTTGTTCATGTACGCATGCAAAGTGCTGGGAGAGATTTTAAATTTCGTGCTGGGTAAGTGTTAGTAAACAGTGATAAAAGCACTGTTCCTACATGTATATAATTCCAATTATCTAAGGGGGTCACCGGGTGGGATACTCTCATAGAGTAGGCCTAAGAGAACTACAAAATGCATTAAGTCAGCTATTTTAATGATTAAGCGCATAATTTGATTTTTTAAAACGATGATTCTAGTAATCATTCTTTACGCCCAACCCGCTCACAAAATAGTGAAATTGAAGTCTCACTAATTCAAGAATTAACGGCCCAGAATAGATGAGCTGCCCAAGTATACAATGTACCCCAACACTGGCACGTGGCTAGAAGTGCAAAAATAGCACCCAATCCGATCATTCGCGTAGTAGTTGCAAGTCAACTGAGACAATAAAGAGAAAACCAGTGATTTGTAATGTAACAACAGATATCGAGGGAGTCAATAGATTTAAAGTTACAGTTAGTAATGTCTCTGATTTGGTGATGGAAAAAGTAACCAATGATTTTTAAATCATAAATTTAATTTAAAAATTAAATTTCAGAAAATATTGTTTCTGATGAAGTTTTAAAAGTTTGTTGAAATAAGTATATTTAGACAACAGAGGTATACATGTATGTTGTATGATTTTGTGAAGTTTTGAAATATATTTCCCTGATAATTGAAAATCAAAGACAATTTAGAAAGAGATTACTTTCCCGGCGAAGAGTCACGGCAACTGAAGGTGAATTACTTTGCCTGTTAGTGTGTTCGCCGGGGGCAGCAAAATCAAGCACAGGGTTGCATTATTGCAAGTGACGTGTGAAGCCAACCGTTTTGAAATAAAACATTTTTTTTTGAAACATAGCCGTATGTTTCCAAGCAACAGCCGATAGATTGGACAAACCATCTCGTATTTTATACTCCTTGACTACTAGCAGTGTCTAGCTGTATCCCATAAACCTAATAAAGGATCTCCGTGAATTTTTATAATTATGTTCTCAGGGGTGATGAAATTGGCTACTGCTGCCCCCTGGTGGCAGTTTCTCTAACTAGATTTCTTTTGTTGAAATTTGGCCAAAACAATTCTATATTCTATCCTGAAAACGATGGCAGATGCATGTTTTCAAAAGGTTCTAATCTGTGCTGCCCCGAACCCCCCCATTGAGTTTTAGCATTTTGGAAACCGCCCGTATGCCTAACCTGTCCCCCCCCCCAAACTTCAGCTGCTAACTGATGCTGTGGTCTTGTAAGGTCCACGTTATTGTCTCACAACCATTACACAAAATTCTCAAAGTCATTTCAGTCTGAGATTTGTCATATCTACAAGGTGTTACTTGTTTGATTCCACTAAAAACTGTTGTTTCACTTGCTGTCACATTCCCATGAACGATCAACGTGTCACGTGGTAAAAGATGTCAGAATACTGGGCTTCAAACTTGTATGCTTTTTCTAGCTAAGTGTTACATTTAGCGAAGTATATGTGAAGTGATTTGAGTACTAATCAATACTAAAATTGTCCTGATAGCCTCTTACCACAACAAGTAACTTAGAATCTATTCAAGAAATTGACAACAATACAGGCAGTACCAATATCGCGTTTAGGTATTATAATAGACTTGCATAATTGTTACCGTGCCGTCCGAGTATCATGACAAACATGATTACTAAATATTATAAAGCTGTGAGGTAGAAAGATTGGAGTCAGCATCACACTTCATAATACAAATGTTCCCTATTTCTGCAAATAAATTAAGATTTTTCAAACTTTTAGCTTTGATATAACTTGAAGTGAAAAGTAACTAGTTACAAAGCACTAGTCAAAAACACAATTGATCCACAAAATGTAGAAAAATGTGTGTCCTTTTGTGACACATAATATATTTAAATCATTGATTCTTTTTAATTATTCCTGATTGAAACCATTTCAAATGTAAAGAAGTTACAATGTGAACGCATAAATATTATACATGTAGAATATGCAATATTGGGATATTTAAAAAAATGGAAAACTCCATACTAGAGATTTCGTAAATCTTTTCAAACATCATATGTATATCCATAGAGATATCGTTCAATTTCCACAGTCCTGCAATGTGGCGTGTACATGTAGAAGCACTTGAGAGACACCCACTTTCAACACTACTAAAAATTACCTCCATATTTATCTCCCCTCTCACATGATGGATGCGGAGAAAATGATATGTATCAGTTTTACTTGGTGATCCTTATTTACATGTATCATTTCCTAATTCCATTATGGGTGCTCCCTCATTGCATGCAATCTAGCTGCTTATGATATTGAAAAACGTGTAATTTTCCTCGTAAACTTTTGAAGGCTTATAGATGAAAAGAGGTCAATACAACCATAACTGGTGATTTTTGTATCAGAGCCACATCAAGATCAAAAACAAAAAGTTTAAGCTGCATCTGAAAGAAGTCCATTTGAGTGATTTTTATTTTGGTTTGTTATTTCTTTTGATTTTCTCGGGGAGTGGCTCGTAATTTTAAGAATGATTCCATATAAAAACCATATGAAAATGAAAAATCACTATATACTCAAAAACTTCATACAGAGCTAATACTTTGTGCATGTGTTGGGATGCTGGCCCAAAGTACACTGCTGCAATATTTGCACTCAATGACCTTTGGTTACCGAGATATGACCTATTTGGCTATAAAGGCATATTTTGCATTGTTTCATGTCAATAAAACTGCATTTTTGAACGGCAAAAAACCAGACTTAGAAAGCTGGTGACACAGTTTGACAATGATGGTCATAAAGACTCATGTAAGGTTAGTAAGAAAATGAAATTTGCAACTCATAGGTACAATTAAATTTCCAGCAGGGGAGAAAACTCCGAGACCACTTTTCAGGCCAGTCAGTAGTGGCAAGATGTTGCTTAACCTGCCTGCTATATCGGAATATATTTGAAGTTGAAATTCTCTGTGTAGACACTTCTAAGATTGAACTTTGATAATTGCTTTTAAAAAAACTTGTCTCTTATATACTTAGTGCTAAACGTGGCCCTCGAATTTGGGCATTTTTGTGATGTGGCCTTAGTCTGACTGACAAGAGAATTGAGGCTACTCTTTTAGTTTAGAGATATCACCTAAAATATATGATCTAATATCAACAATGCAATATCACTAAAATTTAACTTTCACTTTTGAGACCCCAATTTTCTAAAACACTCCATTCTTTGTTTAACTTTACCAATAGCACTTTAGGGTTCGAGATTACATGCACTTCCTGTCACTGCAAAGAGTATGGAGGAATTTCCTTCTTGTACATTTGGTTAATTTCGTTACATAAGTGTAATCGCGGAGGAAATGTGGCCTTCATTAGCTGTCTTAAAGACGTCAGAAGTCATCTAAAGTCGTGCAAAGTGCCACAGAAGTTTGAAAGTATATCGGAATTACAGCTGATTCTTGCCAGAGCTGGAGATAGGAGGTTGGACTGGCAAATCAATGGAAATGCGCCGTACACATTGACATGAGTTTGGACTTGGCTTTAGACAAAAATTGACGTGCTGTTATCCAGAACACACAGCATATTGTCAGAGGGATAAACCAGGAACAAGCAAAACAGGATCTGATGTCATCTCTGACCCCACACCAAGTTTTGGTTGTAATGGATTTTGCAATGAAGTTCATACCCATCAGTTTCCGTGAAGCACAGTCCGACTGGTTTGGAAAAAAGGATCTCATGGCACATGGCGGCTTGTATCACAAAGAAAGGTGAAAGCCACCTGGTAAAAATAAATCCTCAATTAGTATTCAAGATGTTGCAAAGTAGTTCTCAGATGTGCTCAATATTAAACAGAAAGACAGTGATGAACAATGTTGTTGTCTTTACCTCTTTTTAGTATATTGATTTACTGTAACAGTTCAAGATACAGGGAGTGTGCACTTAATATCTATTTTTTTTCTTGCCATTTCCCAACAAAAGCTTGACAGTGATGCATTCTTTGTATCTTAGTAGATTTTGCACACAAACCTTCATTTTAACTGAAGCCATTTTGTACTTATGTATGATTTTCATATCTTTGTGAAGGGGAAATTTCCCCCTCCCTAGAAATGTTTTGAAGGAGCTACTGATATAATAACGTGTTGAGACGAACCATGATTGAAGTTAAGTTGAGTTGTGTGATTGCGGTTTAGGTGGTAATAAGATGTAATAAGGTAGTTCTTTAAACTAGCTGACCTATTTGAGATACATAATTGTTGTATTTCAGGTACATACGTTCATCCATACTCTAGATGCCTGCAATCAAGACTTTTTCACTGTTTGCTGTTTAACGCTAGATGTGCTAAGGCAGGTGAAACCTAGGGATCCACAAATAACGGAAGCTCCGACAATGCCAGTTGTTACCATTCAGCTGCCCTTTTGATTCATTTGTTCTACATATCTGGTAACACTGGCATCTCCATTCTGTGCTGCGACTTCAGTGAAAGTCAGAAGGGAAAAGACATCTGTGACAGGAAAATCGCACCCTTGAAGTCCCATGCCAAGTACCTCGTCAATGAAGGCAACAAAATGCAGTCGACCTGAAACATGCACTAGAGTCTAGAGGAGGTGTCAAAGGCTGTTATGTGTCGGCCTGTAGTGTGAATGCCCCAAAGGTCCTTCCCAAGCACAGTATCCAAGGGATAAGTTTGCTGACAATCTTTGAGTATTCCGCCGATGGCATTCGAGCATGGAAGGCCTATACATGTAGAGTAGGGGAGGGAAAACTTGTCATCAACAAATCATGTAAACTGTTGCCTCTGGAAAGTCTTGACCTTGCAACACTCCAGTGTTTTACAACTCCTAGGGTTGAGTCGGGGCTGGTATCCCGTGAACGTCATACGAAGTTCACATGCACACACTATGGGTGCTCGAAATCTTTTCCTACAGATGCTGAGCTAAATGAGCACTTGGATGTTGGTGCTCATTCATCATCCCTTCAGAACGAGACTCAGTTCGACCACATTTCAAGACAATCTGATATTATGTTATCTACTACCACAGCTGTATCATCACCTGAGTTGTCTGCCGTTTACGTTGTTAATCAAGTTGCCGCAGGATTGGGCCCTGAAAAGTATTAGAAAAGCGGTCCGCTTCTCTGAGAAGGTAAAGACTTAACCCAGTAATATATTTCCTGAAGGTGAACAGTCAGGCAGAAAATAACAGCCAGCTGAGGTTGTAAAGATGATGCGAGAAACCAAGAATAAGCAAGGAAAAGTTTTCTCCTCTGAAGAGTGGCTGTCGGAGCAGCAGATTGATGGATTTTTCTCCCGTATGGTTGCCGCGTCTCGAATCGGAAATATTCAGAATATTGAAGATGCTGATGCTGCTGCTGCTGCCCACGAGTTTGCCTCAAAGAATGACTTGGAGCTTGAATGAGTTATCATCATAAACTGTAGGAAATTATAAACATGTTTTAGTTGTTGTCTATTCTTATGATATTGTTGTGGTCATCATTATCGTAGCTAGGGGACTGGGGTCCACCCTGGGCGAAATTGGGAAACATGGAAGATGACGCAAATGCGGGGCTTCCATGGGGGAGAGATTTGAGTGGTGGCCGTTTGGGAAAAATAATCCAAGCCACTGATGGTCAACACTGAAATCTTCTGTCACTTTTTACTAGCGTTTTTTGTTTTATGTTCAGTTTGAGACTCGTAAAGCATACTTTTTACATGATTGACTCTATTAAAACTACTGAGATTTTTATAGGAGTGATTATCTAGTTTTGAGAAACGTCTATCTTAGACATGTGTACTGAGCAAAATAAAAGGACTTAGTGTTTCAGTAGCTCTTGTTTTCTTCAAACAAAATGCAGTTTTTTGAAGTGTTGTGTAGAAATGCTTCATACACTAAACCTAGCATACCCTCAAGAAATTGTGGTTTTGATTCCGCCGCTTGAACGGAATTTACATATTGTGAAACTTTTAGCTGGTAAGTCGCAACAACACCCAATTGCTTAAATACTGGTTTAAAAAGCCGGTATCTTGGATATCACTGAAACTATTATTTTTTCAATCGTAAATATCCGTACCTGTTATTTTTCTGAAATTGCAAATTCCAGTGGCGCACCGCCACCATGCTCGGCCGCTTTTGTGTAGTACAAGAAGCCTTGCGTGACACTTTGTATGTTCAATAACACGACACTTCTGCTCGTATCCACCGTCCTCTTTTCACTTGTGATCTCGAAGATCTTGATTAGTTTTAGTATGAACTTTGCTAATAGTTTGAGAGGACTTTTTCAAGCGCATATACAGGGATTTGTTCAGGAGGTCTGAATTTGGACCAGCATGCACTGCAGGCAGTGCGTGGGATTCTTAGTCAATTACAGTGTTTGAAAAATGACCAAGCAATGGGTAATGGGCACCCTCGATAAGAATAAAATCTGCTTCTCTGAAGTATGAGATGGTGATGGATTTGTATTATTAACTCATAAGTACATTAAACTTGACTTTTTGGTTTCTGTAATCCTATAACAAATTTTTATTTTTGCACCAGCAAAACTGAAAATCCGCGAAGAAAAAATCTCTCATACAGCTTCCCATGATCTCCTTCGTCAATGATGCAGCAAAACGAATGATATTTGTTCTATTTGGCATCTTGGTCGATAGATAATTGCACAATCGAATAGCGCCTCCTGGAGCCTTTTAATTAAACTGACAGTCACAGATTGGCAGAAAAGTGTGTGAGTTATGTAAAAAACTGACTGCACGAAAACTGCGAAAGAGACAAGATTTTTTATTCTTGCGTTTTGCTGAACAAAGACAGCTGTAACAGATGAAAGTTAACTCATGTTCCAAAAGAATCCGATATAGATTTGGGAAAGTGATAAAAATGCGTAAAAATGACCTTAATGTTCAGTAGTGAAAATGATAATTTTGTAGGCTAAACTGGGAGGACATAAAAATAATAATAATAAATCCACCCGAACTAGTTTTTCTTGTATGTTATTCTTTTTTCTTTCTGCTATATAGTTATTTTTTCAATAGCATGAAGCGATGATGTGCTGTTGCTGACAAAAGTCACCTACTTCCAAGTACTATTATTTGCTATTTTTCAGAAAAAGTACTAAGTGGTCGTAAAAAGGTTTAAAAAAAATCGGAAACTTTTAAAAATTCAGGCTTAGGTCTCTTTTGTCAAGGCCAGCTGATGTGCTAAGTTTCAAAAAATTGGTGATTTTGCATATATAGCCCACCATCTGGTTTTTATATGGAATTGCTCTTTTAAGAGCAATTCCATATAAATTAAAATTAGTTCATGCTACCATAGGCTGAAATTATATATTCAGTCTTGATACTCTAGGATCCCTAAACAACTAACTAGTCTTGTGTTTGTACATGTATATGTTGACTGGCAGTCTACATAACCAGTTCCTCCTATTTTTGATACTCACTACAAGTACACCTTCATCCAGTCAAAGCATCTGTAGTCCTGAAAGCATTGGTAAAATATATTTCCTTGCTGTTTCGGCATTATTGCAGATTTGATAAGGAACTGGGTTGTAACATTTGTCTTTTGTAAATGAATTATAAGCAACTACTGGTTGATGAGGGTTGACATCCTATATTGGTCAATCAAAATGTCTAGAATTATTTTTATTATTACAGACTATGAATTCACCAATACTTTTGTAAACTGACATTTGGTTGGTTTTGGATGAGATTTGTAACAAAGATTTGATTTGAGTTACTTGGCCAAATATTTCTTTCTTAAAAATTAGTTTGAATTATAGGGCTGTACATGTACATCTGTTTAAACCAATTTGATATACCAAACTAAAGTAGCTATTGTAGTCTTTGAGGCCCTGGTAATATTAATATGAACCACCTTAAAAATGAAATAAAGAACATACCATCAAAGTACTAAACAGTTTTATAAAATGTTTCACACTAATACATGTATATGTAGTCAGTACTAAAAAATTTGTAGTCTTTCTTCCGAACTGGTTGATCTGGTGTGCTTGAGGGTCAATGCTATTTGGACATAAAATATATTTATTGTTAATCCTTATGAAATCCACTAGATAATTGCGAGTTATATAAAGTTATGGGAATAGGGTTGATAGACCAATATGTGTAGCATAAATCCAGGGTTGCATAAGTTTTAACTAAAAATCTCAGACAGAGCCTGAATCCGTACGGTGCAATGGGAAGTTGGTCTCTATGAGCACAAGTTTCTAGCAATGCTCGGTAAGTCAATTATGTCATTACAATTTTCTACAAACAAAATTTCTTTGGAATAGAATAGAATGTGGGCAGAACTAATGCTAAATAAGGGAAAGTTATGTACTCATACAAAACACCTGCATTTAAAATTATTCATAAAAATAATGTACTTTTTGAAAATGTTCGCCCTTGCACCACCAGATGACCCCTAGCTGGGGATCAAATCGATTTCATGGCTATCACCTGCGTCTACTAAATGCCAGATAACATCTCTCAGTAAAATAACATTCAGCCGAGACCATCAGACATTAAACTCACGGTAAAAATCCCTTAATTACACACACAGTAGCAGTGTCGGATTTAAGGGGAGGGAGCCAAAGGGTCCGTGGCCCCCCTAAAATTGTCTCAGATTCCATTTGTCAGTACGGGGTGCGAATGCCTGACGGGAAAAATCCTGGCTAATACTCTGCACCCCCTAACCCAAAACCCTGGATCCGCCCGTGTTCGCAGTCCGAAAATGGCCCGTTGTTATCAGGTACAACCCTAAAAATATCATATTCGGGTGTAAGCCTTTTTCGAACAAAATAGACAACTGGCTAATTTCCAAACTTTACGTTCAGACATAAATACTAAACTTTCCTGATTTACAAGCCTAGCAAATCGTACTTTGCTCTCAATTCAGTGTATGCAGGACAATCAAGTAAAAAATTGAATTTTATTCTTTAACTACTCTTTTAGAACATGCTGAACACAAACGTACATTCAACTAATTTGGCTGAACATGTTTAGTCACCCATTCTATCTCTAATCCCATATGGAATAACTGTTTGGGCATTTGGAGTTTGCACAAGGTTAAAAAAGTAACAACGAAGCTATACGAAATATTGACAAATCAGTATACATGGAACGGATGGATGGCAGTGGTACATGTACATTTTACTTAGTGAGCGACACGCACACTGAGCACGGATCACGAATAAATAGATGGCCGACTGACGCAAAACAATTAAAAATGTTGTTACTGATTTTTATTGATAAAGTTGATTGTTGTGCCCAAGTTTGGTCAATAAGGCGGCTAACATTAAAATAAAACCGATTTTTGTACGTTAAACATGGAAACGAACATGACAACGAAGTTTCACTCATGAACTTATTAATGTTAATAAAAATAATTCATTAAATAACAGTAAGTAATATACTGCTCTAGTTGGATGAGTTAACTAAACTTTTACACAGAATTACAAACACAGCAGTTGTTAATGGTGTAATCAAGGTAATGATCGTTTCCCTTACCGATATTACAAACAAAACATTTTCTGTATTCGTTTGGTAAAGCGCCGTGTGAACATGGATGGAGTTGGAGGCAAATTTCCGTTTTTATATTACGTAGACTACGCTGTACAGATACGAGAACAGACAATATTGATTTTCTAAGTTGGAAAGAAAATATAGAACCACGCTGGAATGACGAGATAGTATTAAATTACAAGTGATTTTATATTACATGTATGTTATAAGTTAAATACCTTGTTGAAAGCCATGTGTATGAGGGCTACTTTATCTGCCTAGGAAAACACACAAAACAAATTTGGTTCATCTTAGAAGTTCAAACCATCATCTGATGATTGACATGTCACGGTAACTTCGTGTATCTCGTGAGCAAACACAATACCCATGTTACAACATCGACAAAATGAGGACAAATACTGTTTTCTAGTGTACATCTATAACTTCCGAAACAATTTCAAGTTTCCTGTTGTTTACCTTCAAAATATTAGAACAGTTTTTTAGAAAGGTCTTCAACTATACAAATATAAATTACGTAATATTAAAAGTCCTTATAAATTATTGAAAGGCTGAGGTCACTGAGGTAAAGGAAAAAATATCTGATTGTATTTATTCTTTTACTGAAATTTTTGAAGTGATGGTATCATTATAATGATGTTTAGATAGTTCAATGCATAAGGAGTTCGTACATGTATATATGAATAAACTATGTTGTATGACATTTATTAGAATTAGTCAAAGCACCACCACTGCCGCCGCCAACACGGGGCTGTTGCTGCTGCTGTCATTGTTGTCAACTGTAATATTAGGCCTATTTTGTATTTATAAATGGCTCAATCATGTATTGAAAAAATTAATAAAACACTTCCAGTTTCATAAAAAATTGCGAGGTTTACATTATCGTAAATCAGCTGAGATCTCAAGGTGGAAAAAGCAATGAAACACCATTTTCAGCAATGATGATTCCTAATCCGTTTTGCCCATTGTTGTTATTTTCAAAACGTGGTTAAATTGAATGACGTAGTATTTTTGAGATCTGAACATCAGTCGTTTTTACTCCAGTGTTTGGCGTATATGTAGGTCTTTTTCTGGATGAAGGTGTTTCTTCATGTAGTATTGTGATGAAAAATATCCCAACACGTGCATAAGCGTTGTATGGCATAAAGTCGGGTAACTGTGACTGATGCAACCGGGAATACTGTATTACAAATTTCTCGCGTCTTGACACGTTGCACATGTGAGCAACTTTACATTCAGACCTAGTCCTGTTTTCTGTCCAAATTTGTTTTCGCGTAAGTTCAGTTCTGTAGGTTACTATTCAAACAAGAATACCAAATACTTGAGCACGGCACGGAATATGGGTAAATTAAAGATATATTTCGCTCATTTTATCTTAAAAACTACTTATGAAATTCTTTTGGTAAAAACTATTTACAAACGTGCCAAGCACAATTTATGGGTTTAACAAATATTTCCATGTTAACGCCATCAGCCAGTGCCGGATTCAGAACAGAATAGAGGCTACATGTACGAGCCTCGCGCTTTTTGGGACCTCGCTTTCACAGCAGCTTCTGAGGCACCTGTACCAGAAGCAATAACACCTTGTGGTGCGAAACGTTGTGTTGGGACACCGACATTTTCAATTTGCGTAGGGACAAGAGTGCGGGGCTCCAGTGATCTAAGCGATGTCAAAAGGCATGTAGGTGTATAAATGTTTGTAATCGATTAATTCGATGCGTTGCCCAGTTGGCACATGTGTCTCATCATGCAGAAGCCGTCTCAACTGCTTTCTTTTGCAAAAGTGAAAATTAAACCTGGGTTGCTTTGGCTTTGAGATAATTGTTGTATGAGCATTTGAGTATACATGTAGGTCCCGCGCTATGACTATACCATGGGCCCCGCAGTGATAGCTGAGTCCGCCACTACATCAGCAGGAAAGAAATGTCTTTCATGTTTAACAGGTAATCGGCTGAATTTGAAGGCTTATCTAAAATGAAAAACTGGGCGTTGATTATAGATAAAAATTAATCCATGGTGTTGTGTTGGTGCTGATCACAAGTTAGTGGCAAGAGCATATTCACTGTACAATTCGCAGAAAGATATGTTAGACAACACAATGGTTTTTAATAAAATACCAATGGCAGGTTGCATTTGTAACAATAGGCACACCACTTTCATTTCGAAATTCGCGGAAATGTTTTTATAATTGTAATAAATTACATGATTATCTTGGCAATGACTAAATGCAGGGAAAATGTGACAGCAGGAATGTAAAAGACGAACAGAGTGTATTATCAGATAAAAGAGTGAGTTCTTCGATAGACCAAGACCTAATAACCCGCCCAGTCAAACCAACCTGTTGAACTTGGTATGTACATTCTTCCCCAGCTCAGAAATCAATTTTAATTTCAGTAACCTGAGTCAGAATATAACAATACGTAATCTATATCGAGTTTTTATTCTAGGAAGACAGATTGTTGAACTGAGTACTCCAATTTTGCGGATTCACAAAAAAACTTGTTAACATTCACCCAGAAGTGTTTGATTCTTGCACTGTATTTCAAAACACTTCTGGGACCAAACTGTTACGTTTCTTTACACATATTGGCTGACTTCACTTGGTGGGGACTGTATTGAAGATTTACCTATTCCCGTTTAGTCCGTAGTCCAGACAAAATCGGTTTTCAGATGCCTGATTAATGATATCAATTTTATTTTTGTGAAGCGCCAGGTTCGTTCTTTTGTCCAATGTCACAAGGCAAACGCCAATTATCTAAGCTGAACGAACACTCATGGACTCAAAAGCGTTCTCAAGAAATAAAAAAACACATGGCAGCATTTTGGCGATCGTATTTCTTCGGCGAAACAAGGAACGAGGAATTCAACTTCAGAAGCCAAACGCGATCCAAGTTACCAGTTTCTGTCCCTGATATTTCAATTCAAGCATAACTTGTTTTGGCCGTGATAGACCGTGAAATTCCTGAGTAAATCACATGCCTTCATTTAGCCGGTAACATGTGATTTCACGCTAATACATATTAACTGATGGCGTTAACTAAGAGTTGTCTAACGAAACAACACGTCTGTTTTCACTTTTTCGCTCTTCTGATGGATTTAAACTAATAGCAGATTTGAAATTTTCATAAAATTTCACCTCCGTACATGCCCTCTCCGTAAATAACGGTGAAGTTTAGCTGAGGTCGCTTCGGTCAGATCAGCCGAGTTTGAAATAACTTTTAGTATTACTACGCGGTAAAGCGGTTTCCTTTGTTTAGAATTTTATATCCGATAAAAATTTAACTTACAATTATAATTTCAAAGTAAATACACAAACATTAGCGTGCAATATCAGTATACCTGAGTTAAAATTCATGAGAATGTATCAAATTTCAGTCCAGTCATTCTACGGATGACCCGGAAAAAATTGCAACAGAAGGTTTTATTGCATGAATCGTATCCCCTCACACCCCTTAGTGTGACAAAAAAGTCTACCGGAATCGGAGTGGCGGAACTTGGTTTTTCAAGATGGCGGACAAAATGCCCGCCAGCATTACACATGACCATTATAACTCGAGAGTGGCATGTGATAGAGTAAAAATTCAAAAAGGTTTACCTATCTTTTGTGGGTCAACAAATTTGTTGGAAATAGTTTTGCATGGCTGTGGTGACACCATCCGCCATTTTCCAAGATGGCCTCCAAAACTATTTCGAGTCGCACAACTTCGAATGAACAAATTAGTATGTCGTCTTGCTTCAAACATTGAATCATAAGTTTTCTGGGTCGACAAATCCATTGAGACTCATTACAATTGGCTCTAATGATTACTTCCAACAATTTCTAAGATGGCCACCAAATAGTTGCTTCGTGTAAGAACTTCAGATTCCAGAGGCACGCCAGCTTCACAGATGTCATATCCTGAAGTTTTTAGGTCAGCACGACGATTACAATAATTTTTGTCTGGCTCTGATGATTACGACTACAATTTTCAAGATTGTTTAACGAGTAATAACTTATTTGGGTGAAAGACATCAGGTTTGCCTGGACTGAAGGATCATTCTCCTCCTGAAAATGTGCTGTATCGAAAATAACTTTCTGCGATTAATTTAGTGATCTACTACCACGCCGTCTGTGTCACCTCCAGTTAGTTGTAAATGGGAATACAGCAACAGTTGAGACAGGAGAAAGGTTTACAATTGTATGTTTAGCAAGTTAAACAGTTTATAATATAAGTGCTTGCACAGCTCCCACTAGGCTTCTCTTAGCGATGTTACAAGTCTGTCTGAAGCAGTCATTCTCAGTCTGTGATCAAAATCTGTACACAATCAACCAGTATTTACACAATTAATCTCTTTCAACTGAGAATGAATTAGTAAATATATAGACGCTGAGGTTGGCCAGTAATTAAATATTTCAAATAAACACAGAAAAATCAGGAATCTCAACTGAGAATGAATTGTTGCAGCTTAAGCCACGGCATTCTCCACATGCAACCGAGCTCGGCAATCCTAACTTCTTGCAAGAACATCTCTTGGAACTGCAGTTGGTCTTACACAAGCATCTTACTACTTTCAGCAGGTTGTTTGGTGCTGATGACTAGTCCGTCGTCGTGGGAATGAATTTTCCACCTGCCAGCTATCCCCAATACAGCGAGACTAGGCCACTGCCACGGAAACTTGACCACTCTTGCCCTTGATAGTATGTCCCGCAACAATGAAATTTAGCTACTGAAGAAAGTTGGTGGTAATGACTGTATGTGGACTGGTTCTGACACCTCATCTACAAATCGTCTCGATCGCAAGTCATCCAAATTTCCAGAGCCAGTACCGCCTTAAAGCATAGATACAACTTTTACCAGATTCAAATACGTCTTGCTTCAGCTGCATGGGTCTAGTGAATACTCTGGCGTTTTCGCAGAATTCTTGATCACGCAGTTTCTTGAATGGGAGAGCCTTCGCATGCGCAAATGGCAAAACTGCGCAAGTTTCGGCTCCAAGAGACAACTGTAGTATTTTCATGTCCCACACTCTCCTTTTGCTTTGGTGCCTCTTGTCAAATTTCATGAACATTGGAAATTGTGAAGTAGCATGGTAACACAAAAGAACCAACAAGTCTGTATCATCTGCAATAAGGATTGTTGGACCTTGTGCTGCGTTCTCTACATCTGCGTCACATTGAGCCTGTACCACTGTGCAAACAGTATTTCCTAGCAAACTAGACAAGAAGTGAATGAATCATCGTTTGTTTTTGCTCTTTGCCAAAAATGTTCCTTCTTTGACTTGATCACCATGTCACCATTGAAGTGAACTTCAGTTCCAACCACCCCACCCAGTCTTCGAACATGGGAGACATCTTTAGTTGATGGGCCACCTCCATAACCATCGAAAACAACAGTAGGCTGGGTGTACTTGCTGATGTAATCCACATAAGCTCTGCCAAACGACTGAGACGTTGCATTTCTAGGCCATGGAATACGATGAAGGAGAGAACCGCCATCGATTACATGCATCACCGCGTTTTCTGGAAACGGAAATCCTCAGGTAGTCCCCCGCTGGACCAGATTGCATCAGCTAATATTGATTTATTAGAGACTCTGGGACGACCAGGTGTATCAAAAAGAGCAGGGGAACCACCACAAAGCTCAAACTTCAAAAGGCTTCATGAACTTTCACTGTTGTCTTTTGCAGCTGTCAGGATTCGCTGAAGTAGCAGTCGTGGATCCACTTGCGTAAAATCACTATTAGCAATTGACTTGTCATTGCCACAACCTTGTCATTCTTTCTGAATGTGAAGTCTTTCACACTTGACCCCTCCATAGACAAGCGAATCGTCATCCCCGCTCCTCTGCCAGTTTCGGCATTAACGTGCGTGCCTGCAGTCACACCAGTGACGATGTTCTGCAATGTTTATCTTTAAAATGGGTCTCCGTTGTGGAGGAATTCAACAAGGCTGCGGATGTCTTTGTCGTCACGCAACTGTCTTGCCTGGATATATTCCTATGTTGCTGACATGTTTCACAACTCAAGTTTGTCACAGTCTACATGACACAGTTTATATTTGAGCATGCCGGCAAGGAAAGCAGCCACGGTGCACTCTACGTATCTCCCATTTCGCAACCTCTAGTTAAACCTCCTGTTGCTTTAATACTTTTCACGAGCGTTTGTTCACTTACAAGATCATATGACAAGCCTGCCCCCAATCTGTCACTTTGTCTTATGACATCTGGACGGGTGTCTTTGAGTTGCTGCGTCTGCTGCAAGTATATGAACTGTATGCAGATTTTGCATAAGAATTGTGACCAGCAGCTGCAAAGTAAGGCAGCATTTCAGAAACTGCTTTTAGGTGAAGTTCCCAATCTGACGTTATTTCTGCTTTTAAAAAAGTTGAAGGATGTCAATCATCTTCATACACTGTAGCCAAAGACTAATGATTCGACTTTGCAAGGACAAGTCTAATTTATGTGCTTTGATTTTTTATGGACACTCACAAGACACTCCGTCGAGCATACATCGCCGCACACAGACGTCATGCCAGCAATAAGATCATCATACCGCTTCAGACCAGCTCTCAAATCATCATGAAGAATATCATTGGCCATTGATTCTTCTGACGTACTATTCTCTGTCACTGCGAATTCTGAAGACCTATACTCTGATTCAGACGTGTTTGAATATACCAATGGCAGTAGGTCGGAAACCAGAAGTGAGCTCTCGTGAGGGCATTCCACTGTAATCCAAGGTTCAGAATCAGAAGACACTGGCTGGGCATGGCATGCCCCAGAGTATACATCTAGTTATGTGATCAGTTGGGATGTCTAAAGAATCTGTCTCCATATTCTAACGAGCCAACATTGGTGTAGAAGCATTGAATTGCTCCCCCTCTTGGCACGGAATCTGTGTGTTCTGCGTTGGTGACATCCTGGACTCTTGGGATTTCTGAAGAACCGGAATTTCTTCATTGGTTCTGGATTGACGTTACTTGATCTGTCAATATTTGGAAGTGGGACATAAGGATCACACAGTTTGACGCATGCACCGTCTCAAGATCTTCTTGAAGCCCTGTGCCTGACATTACGTATCCAATACATTCCAGAAAGCTCATCTCAATATGAAATCTGCCAAGCCTGGCTAAGAACAAGTGACTGCAGATCACTGTCGTTTGGTTTGCTGGCACTAATTTCCTCTAAAATCAGTTACTTATGTTCATAAAAAGAAACAAATTGTGAATACTAAATGTTAAAATTTAATTATTAACTTTTTGTTACACAATTTTATTTGCTTTTCATCAAATTCAGATGAAATCAACAGCCAAATTCTCAACACATGCCAGCAGCAGACGAAATCATTGCTTGGAAACATCTAATAATACCTCCAATAGCAGAGAAAAAAAGCCACTTCTTGCCCAATTTTATTCAGGGTTTGTGTAAGGAATAAGCCAATAACTCCGCCAGAATTTCATATTTTTCTAAGAAATATTATTTTTGAAACCTCAAATGAATATATTTTACAGAAAAATAATTGAGTGTGTGAAATTTATTACAAAAATTTAGCTAAAGCCTTTTTTGAAAAACACCAAACTTTATGTTATGTAATCTAAAATGTTATTACAATTCCACATTTAGTATCTAAATCTGAAAAACAAATTATAGAAACAATCGACTAATTAACCCTGACTGTAGATTGTAAAATATTTTTGTGTAAATGCCTATCAGGTTACCTACAAAGTTTGCAGAAAGTAAATGCTTTAAATTGGGGGTTTGTGAATTGTCAGCCATCTTGATTTTTTCTCTCCAACCAGTGACCAATTGTAAGGTCTGGATATTTTCAATTGTCTACCTTACAAAGGAAAAAAAATTGCCATTTTCAGGGCAAAATATAAAAAGAAATCTTACAACAGGTATGAAATTGCCGTTTCGGCCGTCATTTTGTCGGCCGTATTGGTTTTCTTTTACAGTAAAAAATCAATTACAAACGTTATTGTTTTATTTCCAGCTGTTACATACGAGTAACATGCCAGAAAGCAGTAAACACCGGTTTAGGTGGCCATTTTTTCCGCCATCTTCAAAAACCGACTTCCGCCACTCCGATTTCGGTAGACTTTTTTTCTGGCACCAAGGGATGTTTGAAGATGCCATTTATGCAAAAAACCTTCTGTTGCAATTTTTTCTAGGTTGGGCCCTCTGGAGCCCTAGAATGACTGGACAAAAGAAATCCCCTCTCGTAGGTGTCGTGAGTACAAATGTGTTAAGTTTAGACATTTTTCGCCGTTTCAAAATGAGAGCGACGGGTGACCGTGTTCAAGCACACATATGTACATTTTTGCCGTAAAGCGAAATTCCTGATGAAAATTGGACGAAAAATGACTGTAATTTCAAGAGTTAACAATTTTTGACTGAAGTAATGGCGAAAATCCGGAAGAAAGTTGGGTGAAAAATGACGCTAAAATTATTGAACATTTACCGAAACTTTTTGCTTCAAAATTCCATATATTTTCCACGAGAATTATCGTGAACTTTTTAAGACCACCACATTACGATCAATGCTGAACGGCGGCTCGACCGCGACATAGTTATTTGGTGGTTATACCATCCACAAACACGCATGTGTTACAAGTTCTGTGTCCGTGTTCGTTAAAACGAATTGTAGAAAGAGTATATCGGAGCGATCGAACGTTACGCAGTTATTCGCTTCAACCAAAACAGAATTGTGTGCAGTTACGCTCTAAAAGGGTGTCCAGTACGCACTGCTAATGCTCCAGCACGTACATTTACTTGCTTCAACCACACTCGTCAGCCTTGCGCTACACTCCCATCAAACACAAACTATGATAGAGAGCAGTTACGCTTTTCGAGGTTTCCAGAACATCCTGCTAACGTTCCACCTCGTGCAGTTATATGCTTCAACCACATTCGACTTGTATAGACCTAATTTACGCCGACAGGAGGCGCGTTCCAAAACGAGGCTCGTTACGATAGCTTTGTTGACTTATGGAGGCACTGAACAGTTCTCATAGGGGTTTGTCTATCAGAACACACGTCAATGGACTCTTCACCCTTTCTTCACTCTGTCAAAAATTGCATGCAAATGAAGAAAAGTTTGGAGTCACTTCACATCACAAGTCCTACAGATGAGCACAGAAACTTTGTTCTCTCTTGCATTTTTTACCCTTTCACTCACAATGGAAACCAAGCTAGACTAAGAAAAAGAAGGGCAAAAAATGCAAAATCCCACTTTTCACCCCAAAACCACCACTTCTCTGCCGATTATCAACTAAAGCTAACATTAGATTCCAAAAGCAAATCTCCTACCAATTCCAAAAATGTGGTCCACAAGTACTGTCAACCAATTAATTTTTTTGCAAATCTGGCTTGTTTGAGGGCTACCTGAAATCGCGGCCAATTTCTCAGTTGCTACACAGCAATGCACAATTGCAACAGGGGGCCACCATCTTGAAGAAGAGTGCAGCTACAGCACAGAAAGTGGCCTTTTTTAATTCTCAGCATGTTCACAAATACAAACAATCCACATTCACTTGGCCTACATACAATACCTAACTAAAAATGCCCCCAAGCCTGGCCCATCCCTAGATTTTAATGGTTCCCTGCGTGCCGCTAGGTGGGGCCGTAGCCGCGCCATCACGCAGGTATCACTTAATTTACCCTCCATCACAGTGCTAAACCACTTTGCGGTATAGGTGGCGCTGTGTCAGAGGGTATCACTTAATTTTCCTAGGGAATTTTTTTACACCGGCGTTTTTTATTGGCTAGTCGAATTCTCAAGAGGCAGCGCTTTACGCAAACAAACTGGCATGACTGGTGGACTGAAGTGTAAATGTGGTCTGTTGTGCAGACAAATCAGTGCTTAAAATTTATGTTCAGAAAATGTGAAGCCTAGAAATTCTGATTGCGCCTTTTCGGAATGCATCTTTCTACTGCCGATGACTTTTGTTTACGATAGTGTCCTGTATTCATACAGTATGAATAACAAACCGGTTAAATCGGCCACATGTGTTTATTGTACATGTATGTGCTTCAAGCACGCGGCTATTAAACATCATTGCAGAGACGAAATAGTGGATGCAACGCCACTTGCATGACAAGGCTAAAAATCGTTCAAAGTCCGCCATTTTTTCACGTGCTGTAAAGCTAACCAATGACTGCCTAGGTTACATCGCCGGACCAATGTTAAAGCGCGTGCCACTGCGTGATACCTGCGTGCTAGCTGGGATAAGCACGCAGGGAACCAGCGATATCGGCATTCCGCGTTGCTCAAACGTCTAGAAAAAAATACGTACACTCAACAGCCTGTTTTACAATACCTAAAGAAGTTGAGATTTGGAAGCGTTGTTTCGTTGCCATACACCGCAACGAAGGAAAATGTGTCCGTGTAAAATTTATAAATGTTTTCGAAAAGTTAGATCATATTTTGTCGCATCTCGGTTGCCGAGCATCATAGCAACGACCGTGCATCTCCGGCCAGCCAGGCTGTTTTTTTTTTCATAACTACGGGTTGAAACGTGATGGACAAACAGGACAGGGCGCTCATCCCTCGATTTTGGGGCCGAGTATCGGCCCTATTTCCCTCCCAAAAATATTGAAAATTAACGCGATATTCTCGGGCCCCTCACGAGGCCTTAAAATAACCTAGTGAATGAAAATTTCTCTCCGAAGTTCAAATCACATGTAAACACACAGGTGACGTTTGAAAGAGCACAAAATGCTACTTGAGACAAAGCCTGTGAGAGCTTGCAACAGGGCGTGGGTGCTATTGATGGCTATCGGGAGGTATGTAGATTTTTCCCTCACTCGGCCAAAAATTCCCCTCTCAGAAGGCACAGACACCTTTTCCCTCGGATGAATGAGGCCCCTGAAGAAACATGATAACTATGCTTGCTGTGTCCAGTTTTCTGAAATTGATCCCTAAAACGAAGCTATGCTTTGGACGAACGAATTAGGTGTTTTAATTTTAAAATTCCGCTTCGTCCAGATTGATATTTGAAACCTAACACATGAAATAGACGTAAGAATTGAAGGTCAAATAATTCTGATTTTCAATTACGAGACTGTTTTTTATTTTAATAAAACATATTTAATAACATTAATTGTTCTTTCTGATCAACTGTTAGCCCCGGTAGTCCCTACCTCACCAGGGCCTAGGCTATGCTTGATGTTAACATTCTTAATCAACAAAATTTAATTAAAGCAGATGTGACTAATTGCACATGACAGCAAAATGCGATGAGCCACCACTATCGAATATATCTTCAACTCTTCAACAGTAAGAGCAGATGATCTGGTTCGTGTAGAAAGCATTTTTATCAACAATTTACAAGAAAATACGTACATGTAACCCTGCATTCAGCATAACACCTATCCGGAACTCTACGATCGCCGCAATTTGGTCATATTTACTTTTCATGTTTCGAACCTAGTTTTCCGTAAAAAATTACACTGACACCTTTTCGCCAGACAACTCTTTGGGTATTGACATATTCTCTTTAATATATTTTTCTACATCTTTGTGGTTAGTTACCGACACTTTGCCATAAGAAGTGGTCTAGGAAGCGTTGTTTTAAAAGCATTTTGAGACCTACATCGGTGGGTAATGTGTGTTTCGCTGAAAACCCCGTTACACTCGGTGACAATGTCGTTTGCTTAGATTTTAGTTTTGACATCAAGTCAGGAAATAAGGCGTCCTTGTTATTTACTTTTAAGTTGGCCACTATTACCTGCCGGTGTAGGCTGAATACGAATTTAACTGCTGATAATTGATTCAAAAAATGTATGGTTCACGAGAGCTGGAAAACTTCGTAAAAATACTCTAAACAAACTGAGTATTCAATAGGCATCTTGGCTGTTTTATGGGGGCATACAAGGCATACTGGACTGCAGGCAGGAATTTCATGTCTTGCTGATTTGGAACCCCTACCCCTCTTGCCTCCAGTTTCATTTACCACAACCCATCTCAATTCGCTACAAATTTCAGATACCATCAGGCACGGATGCTGGGGCTCCTGTGAATCAGTCCCAAATAATAGCAAATCCACTGTTCCCTAAAAGTATTGCATATTTGTAAGTTTTCTGCGTTGAATTCTTAATATCATTGAAAGCAAGTACATGTGTAGGGATCTTTTCATGCAACGCCCCTAATTTAAGACTAAGTGTTTAAATATTTTGACTGAATTAAGGGCTCAGTTATTAGTTACATTATTAAAAAACGTCATAAGTCAAACCAGGAGGTCGTAATAAAGATAGAATGACAAAAAAATATAAAAACTGTGATTAAGAACGAAAAATATGCATGAGCAACTCAGTTGAAAACAGGAAAACCCAGGGTGGGGGGTCAATGGGCTCCGGACCCCCAATTTTTCCTTGATTTTAAGTGATATCAATGCTAGAATTGTCGACTTGGGCTACCTTTCTTAAAAAAAATTTTGATCCGATCCCCTTCATTAAAAATCTTGGATCTATCCCTGTTGAGTCGATGTTTGGGACTGTTTCATGTAGCTTGGGCACAGACCTCCCTTCTTGAATCTAGAATGTTGTGAATTTTCGAAAGAAAGACCTGGACCCGTGTTTGGATGGCGTAAAAGGGCAGTTCTTGGACGTCGACGTAGGAAATATGTGATGAATGGGGGGAGGAGAGACTATTAATTTTTCAATTGTATTTTATAACAAAGTTTTTGCATTGAAAGTTTTAATTAATTGTTAATTAATTTATATCAACACATGGAATGTAACATTTTGGTTGAGGGGCGCCCATCATTTTTGTTCCTGCCTCTTCTTCAACAGATCTGCCTTACGTTTACTACATCCCTAATCTCCTGGACAAAATCCTACAGGTTCTGTACCTGCGCACCCTCCGATAATCTGCGTTCACCTGCTCACCTCTAATTATTGAGTCACCTACTTGCTTATGACGTATTTCTCGTAATTTATATTACCGTTGCTGCTCAAATTTTTGCTTGATTTACTCTATATTTTGCCAGAGTGTGTTTTCCATTGCACTGCTCCTGGTTTTTGTTTTCAAACAAAGACACTTCACTGACAGTTTTGAATTTGACAGACTAAAATCGGCCATAGTCAACGAATGGGACTATTCGGAAAATCTACAATAACTAGAGGGCGCGCGTGTACAACTGGTGATAGATTAACAGCCTCGATTTCGTGAGCCCTTTAAATACAACGTACATGGTGAAATGGCTTGCAGCCGTGCCAACTGAATCTGAGATTGTGTGAAAAGGGTGCTTCTATGATAGGAAGTTAGCACGATCTTATACAAAGGTAAGGTTTGTGATTATTTTAACGATTATTCCATGCTTATTCTACACATGCCTGTTAACTGAGGTACTCACCGATGTCGACTTCGCGGCAGTCGCCAGTCGGGTTAATCTTTGTTTGTTGTGATATGTGATACGATACTTGACGTAGCAATCGGGATCTTTTCGTACATAAAGCATTATTATTGTTCGGAATGATTTCTAACAGTTTATCAGTGACAGTTACATCAATCAATGCTGAATGTTTATGCTGTCAACTCGATACAGGTTAATGAGTAAAGATTACAATCCAAGCCCAAAGCGGGGTACATGACAAATATCCATTGCATTAGACTACATGTATTTCTTTACTCCCTATCATATGTCTTCTGGAAATCTATTACAGGTTGAAATGGAAATCTATCACGTCTGTTTTCACGTAACCTTTGGTTTTTAGGTTTGAGGGCTTGTACCGTGCAGAGGAGATATGCATCGCTTCTGCACCGTCCCTGAATTGACAAAAATTGTTTTTTAGCATTTGACTGCAGCTAATTAACAAACAAGATCTTCCCATCCAGTGCAGATTTTTTGTCAAAGCCTAATTTCAATATTGGAGGCAACGAACAAAGCCTTTGAAAGGGAATAGCTATTTTTAAAGAAAGGTATGTAAGTCATTTTGTTAATTTTCTTATTCAGGTACTTAGCAGGGGATTGGCATGGGGGGTTGGGGTTGTAATATTTGGTACAACTGAATGTGTGGAAATAACAGGTACATTGCAATACATGTTTGGGGAAAAGAGCATGGTGAGGTAATTCTTAACCTTCATGAAGTCCCTTCAAGGTGATATCTTGAAACTGTTTAGCTACTTGTATCAATTGTAAACCCATGAAAATATATTCCATTTTCTGAATTCACAGTGACTGAATAGTCTTAACTCATGCCTTGAAATGTTGCAAGTTGTTATAAATTCAAGTGACTGCCATTTTTGTGAAAATTGCATTTTTGATGGTGCCTTACGACTTGTAATTACTCCTAAACAACAGAAAGATTAATCATCATTTTTAAATGACCCAAGTCTTCATATCTTCTGTTAGAAGAAAAATTAAGTCTGATAAACGGTTCCCTCAATCTTAGACTAGAAGTATTCCTGACAGACCCATGAACCTGTAATCGGAGTTTAAAATTGCTGAAAGTATCAAAATTAAAAAGGCTTGAAAATGGGTAACAAAGGTTTGAAGTTGTCTCAAAAAGCTTGTATATTTTGTAGACAAGTGATGCGTTTAAAGAATTGTTATGGCTACGAATAAAAAATAAAGACACAGTTTTAAGCAATACTTATTATATACACCCTTGGTTTCTGAAAATAGCAATTATTTTATTTTATGTGAAACTGTAGAGCAGTCACCATATATTTTTGAACAACAGGAATAACGTTTTAGACCCAATCTGGAGTACTTAATTATTCACATTTCAATATTTATTCCAGGTTCAGTGATATTTTAAAGCCACTTCAAGCTGTATCATAGACAAGTTTTGTTACTCCGTTCTCTTCCCACAACACTTCCACACACCAGCAGCGCTGCATGGCACAAGGTACAAGTCAGTGGCCCTGGTGAAATGTGAATCGCAGTACTAAGTTACCATAAGACAATGTGCCAGTGGACTGTCTGTGTATTCAGTCGAACTACATGTATATCTGACTGCTACACAAGTAAGCCTTGTTGGTGAGGATGCCCTTTCAAGGCAATGACTCTTGTGTGGACAATAGCTTATTTCCTTTCCTGGAAGAAAGATGAGGGACTGAAGCTAAAGAAGACCTAGCGACACTCTAGTATACTTCAAGGGTCTGATTTTGGGCTCAAAACGATTCAAGTGATATGCTGCTGTGTTTACCTTCAAGGGTCTAATTGTGGATGTTACTGAGGCTGAATGAGGTTACATGAAAGAAAGCCACGTGTCGAAACTGGACCTTTTTTACAAGCGCTTCTATAGGCTATTGAAACTAGATCCCAGTGAAATGAAGGCCAGAAGCTGAGTGACATTAAATTTTTCTTTCAGAAGAAAGGCTTTATACTATTGGTAAAAACTTTTCAATTTGGTACACATTATGGGGAAATGACATTCAGTGACTGCATCGATTGCCTTATTGTTTGTTTTCAATTGAGCTAGCTGGATAAAAATTGTGGTATATCAATGCGTGTTGTGGCCGATAAATGGCGCGCACGTGGTAATAAGTAAAACAACACACGAATACTTTGACAATAGAATACGTCTATTAATTTGCAGCGTTGTGATTTACAAATTAAAGATTACAATAAGTTGTGAGACTGACGACTAACTGATTGAGACAAGATATCGCTACTGGAAAAACTACTAATCAACAGTGCCACTGGTTACCTGTAGCTACCGCACACATTAACACAAAACAAGTCACAACAGAACTAACCCTCCAGAACAATCACTAGCCGGTTCAAATTGACTAACAGGCTGAGACCAACGCCCGTGATAAATGTCTATACCTCAGTTGTTCTTTTTTCCCTTGACTCTTTGGTCACAGAAGTTTTTCGTCTGGCCCCGGCTTCGTCTTAGAAGTTTGAAGTTGTCTTCCAGCTCTGGAGTCGTGCCCCGAAGTGTGAAGTTTTGACCTAAGGTGGATCCAGTCTGCCCTGGTCTCGAGAGCCAGTGCTTTAAATACTAAACTAAGTGGCATCACGGATGGACCCACTCTGTATGTACATATATGTCCATCTCTCTATGACGAGCTGAATATAATGAGCTAACTGACCACGCGATGGACCCACTCTGCATGTACATATATGTCCATCACCCAATAACTCAAAATTCTAGCATACATTGTAGCTGCCACTATTCCTGTATTATTGTATAACTGCCTCTATTCCTGGGTTTTCAACATCAGAGTACTATTCCTGGATTTAACTACCTCAGAGATAGCATATCCCCTGAAATTTATTGCACATGGAGGGCATAGCCTTGTTATATTACAGAATCTGCTGTGCACAAGATTCGAAAATAAACAATTATCAGTGTATTTAAAAACAAATGGCAAACTGAAAAAGCACAGAAAGAAACAACATTGCGACGGCGTCCATAATCAGGCATATCAAGTGCTAATATCTGAATTACATGTATGTTCAATTCTCTCAGGTTGTTGCTGAAGGATTGCTTTTCACTTTGTCCAAAGGTAAAATAAATGGTCGGGCGGTTGGTTTCAGTTGTTTTTGCTCACCTGTAACATAATAGTCGGAGAAATATTAGCAAATTGTAAAGGAAAAGACAAGACAAAACTACTTTTGTAAGGCAGAACGTACTTGACGTTTCAGCTTCATGTTTATGTGTAGAAACTAATAACCTTTGTACCCAAGTCTTATTTAATATCTGAATTAAAATATGTGAAACAGGCTAAAAGTGATTTAACAATGTGTATTTTTCATGACACTTAAAATTTGATCTCAACAAGTAAAGTTCATTCTAGGTGTCAATTTTTCTTCCAATACAATGTTACGACAGTTACTGAATTAAGGCTTATTCATGTTGATTCGATAACTGATCTGGTAGTCCTGGGGGGGTGGAGTCAGCGATAAAATAAGGAAACTCACACATCTAGAGAATTTTATTGGAAACAGCATAGTTTTGAAGAGAAACTGCTGTGCAAAAGTCACCCTTGACTTCTGTGCATCACGTACCATACACCTCTTATTTTGGGAGCACTCCACCCAGGACAATATGAATATGTGCTGCTAGCCTACCCGGCATCGGGTGAGTTTCCTACAAGAAACACTAGTTCCACTCAATAAACCTGTTATTCAGTGGGGTAACCGGTGGGGATAACATCACCAAACGATGTTGATAGAAACTTGATTGCTAAAAACTTACCAAGTAATGTTGTGTAGTCTCCGAATGGAACTCCATAGTCATAGAGCACACACGGGGCTTCAGCATCCACACACTTTTTGTCAGTTAGTTGACCCTTTTGACCGCAATTGTCCACGAATATAGTAACCTTAGGTCTTTTGGGAATTTGTGGCCACCTGTCAAAGACTTGCACCAGGGAAATTAGCAGTAATAAGGCTTAGTGCGACGACGTATTTTGATAATAATTCCATCTTTTATTAGTTGTTTACATGCAGACAGCCACGCATGCGCAATTCAATCACCACAGTGCTCAGCGACACCGCGAGGAGAATTCTCCGAATAGCCCCATTGCGTGGGAGCGGGACAATGTCAACGAGCCAATCCAGGTATGCAGCAAGGACATCTGTTGTCGAAAATCATGATTCTATTTTTGGAGTGCAGGGATTCCCAAACACTCTTCTACAAAGAAGATACGAAAGACAAAAGCGCGCGGCTACCAAAATTTGATCAGCTGGACGTTAAGACTTATTT
>NMRA01000786.1:106520-145652 GCA_002633005.1 Phoronis australis
TTGCTTTAGTCTGAAGTTTCTGATTTTAACTTAATATCATACCTAGCTTTGCTAATGGTAAAACAAATTCACTAGCTACATTTTCCATAGTCATCTTTTATCCAACTACCGTTTCGACCACAATACATATTATATCACTGAGAAAAGATGTCAGAGACACTTCACAACGACTAACTAGGAGCAAGTATGTGTTGAAAAATATATATTTGTTGATATGCCAATATCAGAATAACATTCAGCTCATGTCATGGACAAGGTAATGATTTCAATTGCAGGAGCGTCCCCTGCTGCTCATCACTTTCAAAATATTCTCACTAAAGAACCATGAATTTATTAGGTTTGCAAAAATGATCACACTTAACCAATCTTGGGATATTGCCGGCATTGTAAGACGATGCTCAACACTTAGCTTGAAGCCAAGTCGCATTTGGCTACTTGCTGAAAATCCCAGGTCGCCAAATGAAATCTGACGTCGTCCAAAACTGATGTTTGTCATCAGAATAGTTGGCTAAAAAGGTTATGCTATACTCCTTTACTGGGAACTTACGTCGCATACCCAGAATGTAGGTGATCATATACACTGTAGGCGCTAGTTTAACTCATCTTGCATGATTATCGCCAACTTCCACCTGTGTACTTCCTGATGTAATTTTAATGCAGTTTGACAAGTGCTAACTGCTGTCGGTGGTGGCAAATGCACCAATTTCATGAAATAAACAGAACAATTGTAAACAAAGGTATCAAATCTAAGAAAACTGCTGGTAACTTAAAATTTAGGAGTCAACACAAACTTTGAAACAAATTTCGAGGGAATTGTCTGACTTTGATACTCGCAGTGGTGACTTCATGGCGACTTGGGATTTTTCCGAGGTGACCAAACACAATCTGTAGTTCACTAAATCAAGCACTGCAAGACATAATTGTCAGAGGTAATGTTAATGATGCTCTATACGTAATAATCATAAAGCATTTTGGTTATGTAGGACCCTGTCAAAATGTCCAATTTTGTCCATCCTTGGGACATCTTACAAGATGCTGATTGGATTCACGTGAAACTTTCACAGAATATACTTTATAAACTAATCCCCAACATGTCGTTAGAAATGTTTTTTAAAATGTTCCACATTTGCGTGAGGGCCTACCACAAAGAAGGAATAGCATAAATTTCATGAATTTCTTACATTGCATAAAACAAAAATGAGACGGTAATTTAGCAAACTGTAACAGCATTTTTGAGATTTACCTTGAACATTATGTTATACAACACGAAGTAAAATTCTAAAGTTTTGTAAATATTTGACTTAATGTGCAGACTTGTCAATAAAGTACTACATAACCTTTAAGCACATCATATGGCAAACGTCATCAATAAACAAGACTTACGAATTATACACCCTACTACATTTCAATAATTCTATTATAGACACCAGACTACTTTGTATGCCCATCCTCTGTTTTAGTATTTGTCACGACAAATGCTGGATATGAAGTGATGGCTGGTACACGAAAATGAAAACATGGCATCCTTGCAGAAGGCTCTATCGGTCCTGAGACAGCACAATGAAGAATGGAATCCAAGATGTTTTGTGGTTGATGCATCTGAAATAGAAACTCCAGCAATTAAAACTGTGTAAATGTGTTTTCAGGTACTTACTTACTTTACACAGCAGTAATGACATTACTGAACTGGTAAATGTTTTGTAACAGCCTCAATTTAATGCCTATAGCATTCAACATTTTCCGTTAAACAGCTTGGTCACAACGCACTGCTGTTCTCCGAATACAATATATAGATTTCACCGCCAATCTTAGGCATTGCATAAAACCCCATTAGGTTCAAAGTTACTAACTAAAAATTAAACCACTTGCTGCTTTTTCCTCCCAATGTCAGAATTTTAATTCTTAGTAGTTAAAACTACTAAGCTTGGGAGATATGAAATTTTGTTATTACTAGAAACCCTTCATGTTGCTTTTCAGATGAAATGACAACGTAGCGCACCATACAGGAGAAACAGTTCCCTTTAAAATCTGACTTATATTTGAAAATTTGCACTCGCATTACCTAATTTGGACTCTTAAAAATGACCAAAAAAACTAACTAGGCGTTGGTGGGGGTGGTCCCAATTTTACTTTTTCTGTTCTTTTTTCAAGCATGTCACTTGTTACAGCCAGCGAATATACATGTTTGTTAGAGAGCACAGATTTAACATTCGTATGTGCAACAAGTCTTACTACAATTTCAAAGACCACTCTCGTTTACAGTGATATCCTTTCTAAAGCTCTAGTAAGGTGAGTGAAAGACTAATTTCACAGCAAAAAGTCGATGAACAAAAAATTCATTTGTAACACCAAACATGGGTTGCAAAGCCCCTTGAACTACGTACTTGTTAACTTTCTCTATGTGAGGGCAGAGATCTTTCTTTGTGACTTTCACAGGGAAGAGGCCTGGTACGGCTGGGTATCCTCCTACATTAACAGAGTGGTGGCACATCAGGACGAAATTCTTACTGCTTACTTCCGTTCGAGTAAGGCGACAACACTGAAAATGCCCATGGTCTTCATGAATTTAAGTAAGCTTGTCCGCTGCATGAGGACTCATCCTTAAAATGATATCACAAAACAAAACCTTAAAGTTTCAAAATATAAAAGACAACCAGTTAAAATCATGATAGTCAATGGTTGCAGAATCAAAGACAAACTGTCATATGTGTCATGGGCGGCGCAGCCCCCCATCCCCCTTGTGGTACACCGTCCACAGACCATGCCCCCCCCCCCCAGCCCCCTATGGTGCGCCGTCCATGTGTGTTATGTTCCAGAAGGCAGAATCGGTTTCCACTGAGCTACAAGTGGGTACATTGAGTCAAGAAGACTGCAAGAAGTAACATGGAGTAAAGAAAGCGTTGCATACAAAAGGAACAAATTGAATGCAAGTCACATACTAGTAGCTGTGACTCAATCAATTCCATTTTGATGGAGTACTGTGGGTTTACTTTCAGAGAATAATTTGATCAACTTTGTGAAAAATATTTTCTTCCTAGGAAAATAATTCGTAAGACATCAATTGTTAGGTCTCACTTACACTTTCAATGCATACATCAACATCAACATCAATTATGGGTGAATTGTACTTTGATCATAACTTCTAAAATATTTTTGTTAGCCAATTAGATGTTGAGTGAGTCATGGACATAGGCTCTGAGTTTCTAAGATTAAACTGTTTCTTATGGCGAAGATATCAATTCAGAATAATTAAGCTGTAATTGGTACTTTGCAATTGACTCAAAATTAAATTAGAGCAATGCAACATCTATTGTTTTTTAATCAAAATACATCGATTTGGCCTTTTGCACAAGATCATCATCACAGAGACGTCTACGCTGGGAATTTACACTCTTTATGATCTTAACTTTTAAACAAATTGAATATCTTGAAAGATATGAAACAATATCATAACTAGTGAGTAAATATGGCCATTATAAAGATGAAATGTGTAATATTTAAAAATGATCACTAGAATGACAATGAAACTTAATTATTTTTTAACTTAGGAATTGCCCTAAAATTGCACATTCAGATATGTCACCAGTTAATTGTGCACCTGTGAATAACTTACACATGGCAATTCAACATTTTCATATACTTACCTGTATTGTTCACTTCATCTTTCATTCGAGCTTGTGTCATCTATCGGGAAGCGCAACGCCATCAAAAAATTCCATGCAAATGACCTGAAATTTTTGAAAAACACTTCTGAATTACCAGACAACTAGTTCTACCTGACTCTGCTGGTTGACATTTTGCAAATGTCAACTAGCTTATCCAGGTATCATCATAAATATACAAATGCTAGGTCCTACCTGACTCCGCTGGTTGACATTTTGCAAATGTCAACTAGCTGATCCAGGTATCATCATAAATATACAAATGCTAGGTCCTACCTGACTCCGCTGGTTGACATTTTGCAAATGTCAACTAGCTGATCCAGGTATCATCACAAAAATACAAATGCTAAGTCCTACCTGACTCCGCTGGTTGACATTTTGCAAATGTCAACTAGCTGATCCAGGTATCATCACCAAAATACAAATGCTAAGTCCTACCTGACTCCGCTGGTTGACACTTTACAAATGGCAACTAGCTGATCCAGGTATCATCATAAATATACAAATGCTAGGTCCTACCTGACTCCGCTGGTTGACATTAAGAGTAAGAAGCTAAGGATTACGGTGACAGTCACACATAACCGCAGACGCAGTGTTCAACTATTTAAAAACACGCCCTTCGCGAAGTTCCTCCGTCAAAAGAGCAGTGGTTTCTCTTAAGATCATATTTAGCATAAACTATAATAAATTAAGAACACGTACCATGTCGAAATTCGTCCAATGCCGCTGTCACAGATCTTGAATTCGAGAAATTCTCTGCCGAAACAATAACACTTCGAGAGGAAGTAAGGACAGGGAATCCCTCTTGACAGAACGCATGCGCGTGACCTACGTCACTTCCACCTGGATTGGCTCGTTGACATTGTCCCGCTCCCCCATTGCGTACTTCGTAGGCGCAAACACACCCGCTACGTGTCGCTACGGTCCCTGACAAAATAACGGCCGCGGTCAAAGTGCATAATTTTATTAACGTCTTTATCTCTCTACCCTGATTAAAATACTGTGACGTAGATAAGAAATCAGTAAACGCGATACAATCTTTTTGACTCTGTTTCAATAGTTTATTCGAGAGCTGTGTCATTTGATACTGGATGACGAAAGTGTGTGATCCAAGGACAATTTTAAGAACTCTCTGCAATATTATATTCTTCTTAGCTATTCACAGATGTAGGTTCACCTAATCAAGTGTTACTCTCAGTTGATATTACGAAGTAGGAAGACGACTGAGTTCAAGCCCTAACGGTACTGACGATCATGAATGACCTGGATATCTTTTCGGCCTTTGATGAAATGTGCTACAAGGATTTTTTCGAAGATTTACAACTACATGCTAATCCAACTATCGCCTTCCGGCTTGCCTTAGAGGGGGTGTATTATATTGGAAATGATGTGAAGGCCATTTTTGAAGATATACCAGTAGAAAGAATCATTAATGATATCGTCGAAAACACCTTTCCCAATGTACGTCAGCAGCAGCGCGAGCCTGAAGCAGCAGACGGATTGGCTGACGGGGACGAATTACGTCGAGTTCTGAACCTAAAGCGTTTGGGGGGCGTCGATTATTTTACAAGAGATGAAAATATACCTGCCATGTTTGACAGCATTGCAGCGGAGGGCGGGAGAAACCCGTTAATTGCTGTACTGGCACTTCAAGCATTTCTCTGCATCACGGGAGATCGTTTGGGGTTAAATGACTGCCATTGGGCAGAGCGTTTCCGAGACTTTCTCAGGAAATGGCGCAATAGTTTTCAGTGTACCTATCAGAGAAGCACTCAACTCGTGTTGGAAGCTTTGGGAAGACAGGTATTCAAGTGTATGGAAGTACCACTATTTGTTGACAAGTATGGTCGCAAGAAATTATTGGGCAACTATATAGAAATTGAGGAATTCGAAATCAATGGCGATACACCAATATGCCATGTTACTCACGAAAGAGAGGCCGAGATGATAAAGGATCAAGGACTCATCGTGGCTAATGAGAACAAGAACTGTGTACTAGGGGTATGGTTTGGGCTTTGCAGTGACCATAACAAGAGTGTGTACGGATCACGCAGGTACAAAACTACGCTCGCTGAACTGGGTGTAACCGGACTTCGACAAGGTGAGATTGTCAAGTACACGAACGAGAATAATGTAATCCTTTACGCACATAGAGACGGTGGCGGCTTTGCAGGGTTACAGATACCTACTGACAACGCCGTTAGTGCAGGGAACTTGCAAGCTTATGTTAAGGTGTCTATATATGTACCGGGCGACGTTAATGACGGAGGCAACAGGAATGCTTTTGTAGAAAGATTTTCCGATATTGAACACGAGCCATTCTGTTTAAGACAATTTCGACTGGGTAGCGCTTGTCCAGAAGCACCTAGATGCCGGAAAGGACACTGTTTCAAACAGGAGATAAAGGGAAGATGTACGGATGAAGCAAGGTGCAGATATAGACACAACCCATACTAAAAACAAAGTGTACAACGCAAAGTCATACTATCCCTTTCCATTTATTTGTAAATACTACATAGCTTCACCTGTTATTAGGAACCTGTTTTACGGAGAGAGAATATACGTCCCTCGCCACCTGCTGACTGCAAATGCGGAAGCACTCTTCATTCGTTGGTATCATTCTGCTTGACACACCGGTGCCCCACAGTCCATTGCAGATAGTCCAGAAATTTTTAACCGGATAAAGGTCAAGTGCTATTTTTCCTCACGCCATCACCGTCAGACATTCTTTAATTTTTAACTTCTAGTAACCGTTTGTGCAATTCTATTGCCATGATTGACAAACAGATGAAAGGGTTTGTATTTTAATGACTTAAATTAGTCTTAAATTACCAGTTGTAACATCAGTCTTCATACTTCATGTTTACGCAGCTGTGAGAACGCGTTTTTTGATGATATTTTGTTCGTACATATGATTCTATGGCACCCCTTAACTTGGTTATCTAGTGTTTAGAGTTGTTACCACTGGTCATGTTAGGAATATTAGTTTTTGTTACGGGCATGGACAAGTTGTTGCTTGTGTTTACGAATTGTTCCGTGAAATAAACAATAATTATTTTTGAGCCTCAGACTATATTCCCAATATTATATAGAGCCCCCGCCCTCGAAGACCCGGCAACGTTGACACGGCTACCCCTATTAAAATAGGCGGACAGCCCGTTGACCAACAAGAGCGAGGCTCTATAGTAATATGTTATATTTTCTATGTTCTATGTTTGTCTTGTGTTATATTTACGTTTATGTGATTTTCTTTATTGATAAAAAAGTATAAAAAAGTATTTCTATAGTTCAGTTTTTTACCTGTTGTCGTTATTGCTATAAACCTGTGAGTTAGCCACTGAATCACGAGGACTGTGCTTTTCTAGTGCTTCCATGTTTTTAGGTAACCATTTAAGTCTTTTTCACTTTTCTCGGAGACCGCATTTGTTTTGAATGATCGGTCAATCAGTTGGGAAGATTAGTAGGTCATTAGTTTGTAGCTGAAGGTGTGACTCGGTGTGTAGCCATTCTCTGTTCTTCAGTGGTACACTCTTTCACACCACATTTCAGTATACAGTACATGTAGGTGGCGCTGTGTCAGGGTACTTCAGTGGTCGATGTAAGAAGTGGGTGTCTCAGTATCAGTCTGTAGCTTCAGGGCAGTTCGGTCACTCAATTAACACTGAAGTAGTAACTGTCATAGTTTTATAAAATACTAATTTCGTGTCTATGGTTATTGAGAGGTAAGTAACCTAAGATTGTGAACTGTAATATTGTGTGGTAATGATTGTAATGTTTTGTTTGTGTATGGAAATTTGTTAAAATTTATTTCTAGTGTGTGTCTTTGATTAAAATAAAATTTCACCGTCAACCTCGCGTTTTTTGCCTCCCTAATCCGGCTACAAGTACAGAAAACACCGCCTGAAAACCACCATGATCAGGGCTCTCTATATTGATATAGGGAGGCCACCTGAAAACGGTCTTCAGGCGAGTCTATAGGCACTATCTGAAGGCGACTGCCTGAAGGCGATCAAAAAGCTGGGCCCTTGTATCAATATGGGGCCCGGCATCTGAGGGCGGTCTAAAGGTGGGGCTCCGCTTTTTGGTTGCCCCATGTGGGACTTCCTACATGTATATTAATATTGTGGCCCCGCTTTTTAGCCGCCTTCAGGCAGAGCCCTTCAAATATTAATATTGAAGACTCAGTTTTGAGTGTCTAATATGAATCTCTTGCCTATGACATTTTGTTAAGAATAAGTCATTTAAAATAATGAGGTGATCATCCAATCTCGGTATCTCTCGAATCGCAGGCATTTTGCTTTCACCTGAGGAGTAATTTTCGACGTGTAGACGACTCGTGTGTATTCTTAAGCCATTCCTATTCCCTTAATATACCCTTATTCAGTTGACTCATTGGAGAATTTAAGGGCGCAGGGGGCCCGTCCCCCCCTACCTTGGCTGCCGCAAGTATAAAAATAAAACAGCACGGCCGAGTGGGGTGGGCTCAGACCCAATTGCAAGTCGGACTCAGACAACCTACGTGCCCCTTCCCGTTTTTAGTCCTCCGTTTTGTTTTTTAGTAGAAGGTCCAGAAATTCGACCCCCCTGGGGGCTCGGTGCGCGCATGCAATCGTGCTTTGCGCAATTGCCCGAGACAACATGTTGCCCCCCTTATGATGTCCCAGATCTGCCACTATGACTTTGTGGTTTTTGGAATATCAAAGTTGCAAGGTATGTCACATGTCACTCATATTACCTGTCTTATATTCTTTTTTGCCTTTTTATGCGATGTTGAAGTTTTTATAATGCATTTGGGACATATGTCCGAACAGTAACTGATGAGTCTCAGGGTGTACATGTGCTTGTTGATTCCATCAGACATCTGTGTATGAAGCCTGTCGTGTATCTTACTGGTGCAAACTACGAGTGGACTCAAAGACTTGGCATCGTACGTCAGCTAGTTAATTGCTGCGTGCAACAGTTAATTTGGGTCCCGAGACCCATTTTGATGCTGAGTGTGGCTCTACTCATTGAAACATGATGAAAAACATAACGTAGATGATCTGTTACTGTAGCACACGTTTAAGCATGCAAAGGAATTCCGCTATATTGACTGCATTTACGGTACCGTATGGTGGGCGAGGCCTGACTGTTGGACGGAACTACCTGTTGTTTAACCGCCGCCACGGGCAGGATTTTGTGAATTTTTTTGGGCACACTTTCGATCCATGAAAGCACATTGCATATAACAATTAGCGAAATCCGGCTAAGACCTTCATTGTCGAAAGTCTACGGCCACTTGGTAGCCATCCAGTGAGTGAATGAGTGTAACTCAAGCGGGCTTCCGAAAGCAGGCCTACATTGGCAATCTAATTATATGTTGGTAATTAAATCCCATAGCCCGTTGTCTTGTTTCTTCAACTAGCTTTTATTATGTATTAAAAGATTCGGAGTGGATTATTTGATGCACACGGGGCTTCGTTGCGCTCTCGGTGTTTTTCTTTGTCCTTCAGGGGGTCTGAAACACTGGCTACAAAACGCCGCATAATGCATTGAACAATATATGTCAACTTCGTCTCTCAATCTCCTTTCAGCGAGCAGATGTTTTTTTAATAGACCTAGATGTTTTAATTGGTCAATGTTTATATTTACACACATGTATTTGCTGTGAGTGATCACGAACCTTTCCATTATACGGTAATTGCCAGAGAATGCCGCGTTTATCACTTTGGGCGCAGTGCTGTTGTGGGGCGCAGGCGCACGTAGGCGTAGCCAACCACCTTTCTACATTTTAAGGTAGCGCCTAAACGCGCCGTACGTGACGGTTAAGTGGGGAGTAGTGTTGAAACAATTAGCTTACGGCATCAATGCGCTGCTACGCTGACGACAGCATTGTTGCCGAACATTTCGACGCGCGCGACCACCAGGCATACTTCGATGAGGAATTGGCAAACATCAAAAACAGCATCTTACTTTCTTTCCTCTTTGAAGTGCACGCGGTTCCTGCGGCTGGTCATTGCAATGTACCCGTCCAAACAAGACAAACAATTGCTGCCAAATTATAAGTTTAGTTGAGGGATTTTAAATTTTGTGCTGCTTTGAAACGAGAATCATCTGGTTGCCAATCGGTACTAAATTATCTTAAGAAGATGCCGAAATCAGAAAGCACGGGACCAAATCCTCCTGCTAAAAGTGACCCATTTGCTGAAACCAGTATTCCTGAAACGGATCACTCCACGTCTGAAACGGAAAAATATGCAGGTGATCCAGATAATGACTCGTCACAGTGGCCACGCGTGTGCATGACGGCCTGCCGTCGTTCAGCAACTTTTCCAGACGTGAGGGGCTCTGAACGTGCGATAACATCTGGATAATTTGTTAACTGCCCAGCACAGTCTTTTGTTCCGTATGACAACAAGCAGGCCAATTATATCCCAGGCTTCAAAGGGTTACCGAAACCTGGCAGAATGGATTGTCTTAACTTCTGTTGTAGTTGGGCGATTTTGGTGATTCAAAAACTAAACATGATCAGCATTTGACACGGAATTCAAAAAGGCTAGGTTTATGTTCAAATATGTTATAACTTAACTTTCATTTGCAGCAGCACAGCCCAGTCAGGCTAGATACAATTTGATCGGAGATTAGAGCACTTATAGAACAAAAGAGAGCCGGCCCACCAACCATAAATGCCAGAATGGAGTTAATCAGTTGTGTAAGATATTGACTACAGGGGTGATCTTCCCAACTTCTTGTTGGGCTATTGAATCAAACAAGTTGGGAGCAACGGGAAAACGCCGTAATAAGGAATAACGATCAGTGGATGGAAAAAAGTATCTCTGATTGGAACACAAGGATGGAAAGCTGGGTTTCGTTTCTTGTTACATGTATAATGTACTAGACCTAGGTTTGATGAAAGAAAGTGGCGTATTAATATCTTCGGAGTGGACACAGTTTCTGCTAGAAGCAGCTGGAAATTCCCGACTGGCTAAACTTAAGTCGCTCAGGAGTAAAATCAGTCGTCATATAAGGTCTAAAGCCCACAACATTGCTCAAAGTATTGACAAAACGAAAAGTAAAAAAATACATTGGTTAAAGTTGCAGCTCATGAGCAGACTACAACGGAAAAAGTCTCCAGAACAGCATATTCACTTGTTCAAATGAATCGTCCGATCACCGATCACAAGCACCTCATAAAACTTCAAAAACTGAATGGTTTAAATTTGGGTGTTACGCTCCATTCTCGTTTCAGTGCAACTTCCATAATCAAGCACATAACAAAGCAAATGCGCGAAAAAATCTTCAGTACAGTTATGGCAGAAAATATCAAGATAGCTGTGTTAGTCGATGAAGCGACAACGGTAACCAAATTAAGCGCACTGATCATTTACATAAGAGCATCTATTGGTGGTAGCGATCCACTTTTTATAATGCTTGACCTTGTCCAGCTTGAACAGCAAACTGCCGAATCCATTGAAGCGTCCCTCCTGAACAGTCTACAACACTGTGGTTTCACGATGGAATATTTACAAGTGACGGCGCCAGTGTCTTGACAGGAAAACTTTCTGGTGTGTAACGTTGCTCCGAGCGTATCATCTAATTCACCCAACCATGCGACAACGATAGATTCACAAGATAAAAAATGCAACTCTTGCAGCCATTTAATGTGTATTATGGCTCACCCGCCAAAAATCCCACAACTCCCTGCGTGACCAGGGGAGATAACCCTCATAACAGCCCTGCATGACCATTGGAGATAACCCTCATGACATCCCGCTAGTCGAAGTAAAACTGGGGTTTTACCTAACTAATAACATAACATACAGGTAAATCAAAGGCCTGTCTCATACACAACAACTTGTGTCAACTGTCATTTCCTACCAAAAATTTCAGTGCTCTATGTTAATCTCTCAACAGATTTCAGGAAACATTACAAGTTACTTATAGCAAATGTCACACAAAACCTCTAGCAAACGACACAGTAAATATATCTTAACTAAACTCTTAATATACCATACACAGATTTGGCAAATTTCTCTGGTGTACCAATGCATTTCACTCTCTTGCTCTCAATGACCATTGCAGCCAGATTATCACAATTCTTTTCATTGTGAGGATCCCACCAAAAACGCAGTTCTCCATGAGGAAGCAGTAATGTCAACAAGAGGCGAAGTTGTCCCGCTTGAAACTTGGCCCTGACTATAGTATATGGGTCTTCATCAGACGGAGCATTTTGCAACGCCTGTAACAATCTAACCTTCTGCTTGTTAGACAAGGTGTTTGGACATGCCAAACCATTATTAGTGTTCATGTGTAGCTCATGTTTTTTCAAGTCAATGGGCTGGGTTTGGGTTGTAAAACAAAAATCTGAGTCATCATAACCAAGTTCCCTCCCAGTTTCATCTACAACGCAAAACTTGGGTGCTGTTTGAGTAGCCATGTTCATTTGATCCTGGCAACCAGTTATTGCATCATTAACAGCCAATGTCTCCCGCAACTTTTGCATGTTAGAAATGTTTTGCGTTTCAGACGCCCTAAGAAAGGCCGGTTTAATTCTGATAATGTGAAAAACGTCACGCAAGACTCGACCTCGAAGATCTGCTAAAAGGACGTGTCGAATCTAAAACCTGGTGAATCACAAATGGTCCTACTAGTCGGTGGGCCAGATCTCATAGCGTTCATCCTTGTGAGTACTTTGGGGGGGGGGCAACCTAGTTTTTTCTATGTGGCTAGATAATATACCTATAAATCAAATTCCAAAAAGTTCCCACGTCTACACTTGCACATTTTTTTTAAAAAAGGTGTTTTTGTTGCACAAAATATGATGCACATTCCTGCCACTTGATGGCGCTTTTCTATTGAATTGACCAATCAGAGAGCCAGATTGTATTGTTGTGCTTAGTTACTTCAATATGGCTGCTCCCATGGAGTGTGATGCCTACGTAATTCAAGGTTTGTCAAACATGACAAAATTGTGATGTCAGAGCCTAAAGAAGCTTAGGAAAGCTTCCTGACGAAAGCTGATTGACTGTGGAACTCTGTAGATCAGTAGATCAAAAAGAAGAAGAGGTGTCACAAACGTTTGTGCAGAAAACAGCTGCATGTCCTGGTAGCCTACACAGTATACTGCTGAGTGCTGTAGACTAGAAGACCAAGTGTCAGACCAAAAAATTGAAAGGACATAGAACGGCATAGCAACGTTTCAAGGCACCAACAGTAGTACTAAAGCTGAAGTTGCTGAAAGTGATACAGATGTTATCCAAGATTTCCCAAGAAAATCAATTATACTTCCAAAATCTGAAACACCCAATTAACCTGAACAAGATAGGAACATTCTGAAACATGAGTGCATCATTTGTTAGCAGGAAAAGTACATTATGGGCCACATTTCAAGAAAGAGAAAGAAGTATAGCTTTCAAAAACAGGTACGTGTTTTTTAAAAATACATCTTGGTGTTTTCCATGTGTGATTCAGTATTATCACCAGTTGTTTTTTAACTTGTTCAGCCCCTTGGCTGCCTAGGCCTTAGACAATACTGCTGACCCAGTAGAGACGATGATCATACCATAGGTACTTCATATGCCGGATACTTTTCGGCAAATTATGTTCCTATAAGTTTAGAAGTACCGCGTAGAGAGATGCCTCTGAGGAGGTCGTTAATGTTTTCATTTGTTCCCAGTTTAAACAAATACTCCTGCAATCCTGTTTTTCGAACACTCCATTCAGTTGCCACATCGACACTGCTTGCGCTAAGGGATAATCCTATGGCGTTATACTGTGGGTGTGATTTTAAAGCACTTTAAGTCAAAAATTTTTGAGAAGGTTAAATGGAGTAGATGGTTGCAAACAACATGCCCAAGTGGCCGTCATCCCCTGCCGTAGTCTCAATTTTTTGTAAACATTAATTACTTAGGTAGCTGCAATGATAATTAAATTAAAGTGCCTAAGTGGCCATCGTCGCCGTCGAAATTTGAGGACGATGGAAGCCACTGTCCATTTCGTCAAACGTCGATTACCTTAAGTGTAAATCGATTGACTATGGTTTGAGCATCTGATTTAAAAAAATTAAATTTCAATCACTGCACAGGTATATCAGCTGATTTATTTTCAGCTGCATCTACTGATCTAATTATTAGACGATCAACATTATTAGGCTACAGATCAAACGGCATGTAAATTTGTTAGGCTGGTGGTGGATCAGCTCCTGATACGTCCGTCTGAAAAAGTTGCATGCCAACTCACTCATAGTTGAATGTTAAATTAGTGTTAACAGTTCGGGTTTTTTTCAGTTGGACTTGTATCGCAAGCAACAGCTCAGTCCAGAGCCCTGAATATGCAAATGAAATTCAAAGATAAAGACCTTGTGTCTTAGAAGCCAAGTACCACAGATCATCATGCTGTAAAAAAGAGAAAGACAAAGATTGTGGAGAGTGACGAATCCCCAGTTTTCAGAGATGTTTTTCTACAGTTTTGTTTGGAGTTCATTGAATCAAAGCTTCTAGCACATGGAGATGTCATTTGCCTTTCAAAAATAAAGCAAGACTTTGAAGCTGTTCTTCAGAAAGCTGGTGTGCATGAAGTTATTTGGACAGGCAATCTTAAGAAATATTGTTGAAGCTACTCACTGTTGTAGTTTGTGCCTGACTAAGAGATACGAAAGTGAATTGAGGCTAGTGTTCAATAATTCACTTGCTGACTCTAATTAACACAGCCCATTGTAACATATTTTGAATCAAACGTTTGCCCAAATAGTGCCCGCCTCCAAACAAGGACTTAGTGTTTGACCCTTCATTGCCTGCGGGCTAATCACCAGTGTGCAGTGCTGTACCCTCTCTAATCGACCATAGTTGGCTCCTTGGCGGTGGAGCTTTGCAGTTAATATGTATGGCAATGACCGCATCTCCATTGACAGTACTAAACGATGAACGCTGCAAGTGCAAAAAGAACATGTGTGCTGGGAAACTGAGTTTGTGCTGCAATGCTGGGTCAAACTGTACAGAAATGTGCAGCTGTGACAACTGTAGTAACATCAGCAACACTGACTGCATAACATTGGATAGTTCTTTGACAGGCCAACCCTAAATAGACCTCCAACCCCGTTATTTCCTTTTTTGTATTAAAAAGTTAATTTTATTTGTTGATTAAGTCATAGAAAGTACATACTTTGATCATTGTCATGTATTTGTCTCATACTGCTTAATAAACGCTGTCAGAATAATCTATTTTAATACAGTCTTTGTGCACATTCACAGAGATCATTCAACTATATTGTTTTTGTACTATAACATATTTCTGGTGTATTATGCAAACAAGCTGTATTTTACACCATTAGTCAATGTTTTAGTCATTGAGGCACAAATTTTGCCCAGTCTCAAGTGTTTTGTGTTATTTTTGTTGCCTGACAATGCCAGAATAACTTCCTAGAAACATTCAGACTTAGTTTGTATTTTTGCCACTAGGTGTCTCTTTACGTTTTTTAAATTTCACTGTTTACAATTAATTTACAATAGTAAAACATGTAATGTGAGTGTAATATTGTTCAATACAATGGCACTGATGGGACCATATTACTTGTTTTACAAAAAAGTCACCAAAACTGTTGTTTTTACAAATATAAGTTTACTAAGCTCTTTGGTGATTATTAGGTAACTTCAAACTCAAATTTCTCAAAAATGTGCAACTTTATATGTGGGAACTTTTTAGATTTTGAAAACACTCTAATAAATGAATTAAAAAACACCAAAATAAAATTGCCCCCCTAAAGTACTCACAAAAACCATTTTCTAGAGGCCCTACAAAATCTGGCCCACCGACTATACATACTTAGCTGTGAATTTCTTAGCATTAGATGTCAAACTGGAACTATTGGGTTTGTGTAAGTAAACTAGCTGTTCTGCTTCATAACCAGGGGACTTATTCAACCTCTGTGAGATTTTCTCATTCTGAGATTTTTGTTGGTTGGCCTGTAGATCCAACATGAATTTGGAAACAGACTGGAAGCGATCCTTCAGTTGTTAGATATAGTCTTTCTGACAGCTAAATAGACCTAAGAGAGGTTGGAAGTTTAAACCACTGAAATCACGGGGTTCTCTGTAAAACACAAGGTAGAATGGTGAGTGATCCTCTAATTGTGGCGAGGAAAATGTATTAAATGAATATTGGGCAACACCCAACCATCCCTATATTGATCGAGATTCAGTTTGATCAAGTCCGTGATGGAATGAATCTGACGCTCAACATGTAATGAACCATGGTTTAATACAGACACAACTTTGTGGCCGATTTTCAATGCGCTGCATAGAATGTCCATCACTTTGCCAATCAGCGACGACTGCGCATCAGTAACCAAAACTTCAGGAATCCCAAAACAGCAAATAACGCATTGAATAAGTGCCTTACAGATAGATGGCGCGTCAAGCGTTTTCAAAGGAACACAAACGGTGTATCTAGTAATGGCACAAGTAGTAACCATTAACCATAAGTACCCTGACTTCGACTAGACCATTTTCTTAAAATCCAAGAATATTGTCTGGAAGGGACAATACAATACAGGTATACGTTCATGAAAAGGTCTTAGAATATCAGTCTTACCCTTGAATTTTGGCACCGTGCACAAGACTGGACATAGGACACAATGCGTTGATACATGTTGGGGAAATAGAACAGTTTTCGCATCGTGAGATAAGTTCTCACACAACTCTGATGATTACTCAAAAGTGAATCATGGTACTTCGATATCAATGGGTCTATGAACTTTTCAGGGATCACAAGCTGCAGACAAAAACGATCCTGGCCATTTGGGAAGAGCAACCTAAAAAGTAGGCCATCACACAAGTACTGTTCTGATCTAAGCGTGATAGATGGAGCAGCTTTTTTTGTCACTGGGAAAGATATTGTGCGCTAAACAATCGTAAATAGGCTTAAAATGTGGCGAAGCCATTTGGGCCAAACGGAACTGTTGAGCCTTAAAAGGAAGTTTGTAGTCACGAAGTATCTTCCGTTTAATAATCTTGAAAACTATGTTAAGGTCACGTTGGTTTGGAATATGTTGCGCAGTCATGTCATCGGTATCGGACACCAAAGGTTTTGGCTTTTGTAGAAACTCTGGAACTTTGTAGAACACGTTCTAAGTGTTTCATATGTGTCCCTTCATCCTGTGAGAAAATAATGCAATCATCATGAATCGCAACACAAAAAGTATCATGTCCTGGAATAGTAGCCAAAATTTCATTCATTTGTTGTTGCCATCTTGCTGGTGACATGTTCAAGCCCATAGAAAGGCGTAAATACTGATACATGGATGAACCAGGGTACGGACATATACCAGTGTATTTCTGAGAATCCTCAGACAGTGGTAAAGTATGAAAGGCGCTCTTTAGATCAATAACAGACAGCACACGACTGTTGGAGGGTCCTAGCCGCGCTAAGACATTCTGTAAGTTCATGTAATTTTGCTGAGCTGTAAGGACTCTTTTGTTTAAGTATCTGAAGTCAGACACAAATCTATAATCATGTGAGTCGGGTTTTCGTATGAGCATACATGGTGAACTGTAAGCTGAATAACCTTTCTTCAGTATTCCCAGCCTGACAAGTTTGGTTAGTTCCCTGTCCATAACAGGTTTGAGATTATCCGGTATGTTATATGGTTTGATGCAGAATGGAGTGCAGTCTTTCAACTCTATGCTAACTTTGATGTTGGGACAATGCCCTACCTCCCGATACAAACTAAAAGCATCAGTATGCCTGTCTAACATATTTCGAACTTTAGTCTTACCATCGTTATTCAATATACACTCATCTGTATCTAGCTGAATTGAGTTTCTCAATACCTGAATAGGCGACTGCTTACTAAGAGAGTCTGTTTTCTCCACATGGGGGTATTTGGTCAACACCTCATACTGGATGTCAGTTTCGCATTCCTATATGGAAATGAAAGCCTGCAAGGTGTGTTGGTCAATTGCATGGGACACATACGCCAACTTACTCAAATCTGTAAAGCCAATACATTTGTTAGCACGAATATGTAAAACACGACAAGACGTACATGTATTAGTTATGGGAACAGTACAGCTGCTGCGTCTGAGCTTGACAATCATGTGGTCAGGACAATACTCTTGTAGATTAGGAGAGGTGTGGAAGAGAGCATCTGAATTTTTAACGATTTGTGGTACTTTGCCCCTAACGGTAATGTACAGACTACCACCAGGTGGAATAACCTCATTTCTTACGGGTCGAAACCAAACCTTGCGAGGTTTTACTCTGACGATATGTGTCTGGAAGTCCATCGTTGACCGTAGTGCGCCTAAAGAGGAGTCACCTATCAAGAGATCAGGGCCTGCTAGGTTACTAACGATGCACGCATCTATCTGAAAACTATGACCCTGTATGCTTACTGTGAAAACAATTCTCCTAGTAGAAAGATACCAAATAATCACCAGTGCCAACCTTAAACCTACGTTCAACCGTCTTAACTTGAGGTAACCGAGACAAACACTTAGATATAGCAATACAATATTCTGACACAATACTTCGGGTAGGTCCCGAATCAAATAAAATCAGTAAGTGTTCCCTATCTCCAACAGTCCCTTTTGCAAAGTGACGACTTGTTAACTGAATATTACATGAGTTCTTGCCGAAAAACTCCGAACAATCCTCGTCGGCAACGGGCAATTCACTTGGTCCGGATGAATCACCCATTAACGAAAATTTGTCGGCGAATATAGCAGTTGAACTCCATAACATTTCTTCCATGTGTGTCCGAACTTTCCACAATGGTAACACTGAATGCCGGACTGCTGCTGGTTACTCGGCTTATAATTCTGACTGGGCTCACTGCGATGTCTCAGTTGGTTCGGCCTGGAGTCGTCACCTCTACGACGTGGCGATTGAGACTGTTCACGTCGGTGATACCCATGGTGCGGCAATCGAGACTGACGGTGCCCACGGTTTGGCGATCGAAATTCACCACGGTGTGGCTGACTAGAATGATCAGAAGTACTCTGAGTGGCCATAACGACATCGGAAAATGTCACTTCCTGATTGGAATGTACATCCATGGAACGCTGTGCCAATGTGGCGACTGTCTTAGCATCCACGTCTGGTGGTGCTGTCATGACCACAGCCCTCTGGCATTCCAACGGAAATGAGTAAAGAAGTTTCGTCTTAATATGTTGATCACTGTAGCCAATGCGAAGGGCTGCCGAGCGTAGCTTCTGTAAACAATACATGTACACTTGAACGTTCATACCTTTGTTAAACTTCATGTCATTATAGTGCTTGATCATGGCGTATTCGGATCGATTCTCACAAAATCGTTCGAAGAACTGTTTTTCCAAGTCTTTCTTCGAAGTAATCGTCATGCTTTGCGCCCACAAACGGGCTTGTCCCGCTAGAGACAAACGGAAGCGGAGGCAAATGTCCGAAAGAAGATCTTCCGTCTCTGTTTTGCTCAACAAACCATGAATCTGCAAGTAGTCTTGGAACTGTACCTAATGTGTTTGCACATTCTCAAACGAGCCATTGTCTCCCGTAAACTTTGGTTCCGGTATGAACTCCGACGCTTTCAGTTTTCCTTCTTCCATGCCCGGTTTCTCCACCAGGTAACGTTGCTCCGGGCGTATCATCCAATCCACCCGACCATGCGACAACGATAGATTCACAATTCTTGCCACCATTTAATGTGTAATATTTTATGTTCTATCAACACTACAAAAGGTACCCGCTCATCCAAAACCTTTGACTACAAACAGATTGCATCCAGCGCCATCTGTTTGTCGTAAAGGTTTTGGATGAGCGGGTACCTTTTGCTATTATGACTGACCCGCCAAAAATCCCACAACTCCCTGCGTGACTTGGGGAGATAACCTTCATAACAGCCCTGCATTACCAAGGGAGATAACCCTCATAACAGTTGTTGCAACAAGATTACGCGAACGCTTCCTTAGACTTTTGACATGGCACTGCTTAAACCACAAGCTTGAGTTGGCAGTAAGGGATGCCGTGGCAGAGATGACTGGGTGTGGTCGTTTCAGAGTATTTATGGATAAACTCTATTCACGTTACAGCAGATCAAGCCGAGCTGAAAGCTGCAGCTGCTGATCTTGAGTGCCAGTTTGTTCGAATACATGTAGGTCGCGTGCTTGACGTTCGTTGGGTGGCAGTTTCAGAACGGTAAAGGCAATTAAGAGATCATTGAGCGCACTACATCAACATTTCAAGTTAGCCAGTGAAGACAGAATCCGTCATTCAAGTGATCGGAGTATGTTTTGGGGATTACTGCGATACTTGGAAAGTCCCACCTTCATTCAGAATCTTGCGCTGACGCATGATGTGCAAGAAGAGTTCTCAAGCCTTTCTGTGGATCTACAATGCAGAACTACAACAATACTCCAAGCAGACAAGCTTATTCGTCGGACGGATCGCGTCCTCAAGTCTATGGTTGACAATCCCGGGTAGGCATTCGCCACTGCACTGACATGCGTTAAAGAGAAGAGGTTTGGGTCACTGGAACTGAAGGAAACCCTTAAAGGAACCATATGCCTGATCAGTATATTCAAAGTGTTGTTGTATTTGTACGCATGCAAATTCCGGGGAAATATTTTAGATTCCGTGTTTTTGCACTGCTGGGTAAGTGTTAGCAAACACTGGTAAAAACACTGAGCCTATAAAATTTCTTTTCCTCCCTCTAACAAAATTAAAAATTGGTGACTTTTCTCAGGGGGGTAACCCGGGGGATACTCTCATAGAGTAAGCCTGAGGGTACTACAGCTATTTTAATGATCAAGTGCATTACTTGATTTCTTAAAAGGTTGCTCCTAGTAATCATTCTTTACACAAAAAATTCTGTCACATAAAATAGTCTCTTACTTGTGAAGTCAAAGTCTCCCTAATTCAAGAATCAACATCCCAGAATATCTGAGCTGCACAAGTATACCCCAACAATGGCACGTGGCAAGAGGTACAAGAATAGCACCCAGTTCGACCAATCGCGTAATACATGTAGGTGCAAGTCAACTGAGAAAAGAAAGAGAAAACCTGTGATTTGTAATGTAAAAACAGATACCAGGGGAGTCATATATTTAAAGTTACAGTTAGTAATGTATCTAATTTTGTGATGGAAAAAGTAATCAATTATTTAAATTAAATTTCAGCAAACTCTGTTTCTGATAAAATTTTAAAAATTTGTTAAAATAAATATTTTATTGGCGCGGAACTTATATATTTAGAAAACAGAGGTATATATTGTAAGTTTTTGTGAAGTTTTGAAATATATTTCCGTGATAATTGAAAATCAAAGCCAATTGAGGAAGAGATTATTTTTCCCTGCGAAGAGTCACGGCAACTGAAGGGAATTACTTCGGCCTTCAGTGTGTCCGCCGGGGGCAGCAAAATCAAGCACAGGGTCGCATGATTGCAATTGACGTGTGGAGCTCACTGTTTTGAGATAAAACATTTTTTGAAATATTGCCGTATTTTTCCAAGCAACAGCCGATAGAACTGATAAACCATCGCGTATTTTATACTCCTTGACTACAGGCAGTATCTAGCTGTATCCCATATACCTAATAGAGGATCTTCATGAATTTTTGTAATTATGATCTCAGTGGTTATGAAATTGGCTACTGCTGGCTCGTGGTGGCAATTTCTCTAACTAGATTTCTTTTGTTGAAATTTGGCCAAAACACTTTTATCCTGAAAACGATGACAGATGCACCATGTTTTCGAAAGATTCTAGCCTGTGCTGCCCCCCTCCCTCCCTGTGAAGTTTAGCATTTTGGGAACGTTCATATGTCTAACCTGCCCCCCACATGTCACCTGCTAACTGATGCTGTGGTCTTGTAAAGTCCACGTTCAGGGGCGGATCCAGAATTTTGAGTCAGGGGGGCCAGGGCACAGGTTAACAAGAATTTCGCCACATGTGCGACCAGCCTAAAGTGTAGGGATGCAGGGGTCTCGAATTTTTGGGTTGGTGGACCTTATTACCAAAAACAACGGTAAACGAGATTTCTTCAAGGCCTATGTATTTTGCATTTGTCCCCCAAGCCCCCCTGTGTGCGTCCATATACTAGTCAGCAATTCGCATCCTGAACTGCCAAATGGTATCTGGGAGAATTTCAGTTGACCCACTCTAAATCCGCCACTGACGTTATTATCTGACAACCATTACATATAATTCAAAAAGTCATTTCAATCTGAGTCTTGTCATATCTACAAGACGTTTCTTGTTTAATTGATTCCACGCAAAAGTGTTATTTCCCTTGTTGTCACATTCCCATGAACGATAAACGTGTCATCTCGTAAACGATGTCAGAGTCCTGGGCTTCAAACTTTTATGCTTTTTCTAGCTAAGAGTTACATTTAGCAAAGTACATGTGAAGTGATTTGAGTACTAATCAATACGTAAGCCAAAATTGTCCTAATGGCATTTTACCACAATAAGTAACTTAGCATCTATTCAAGAAATTGTCAACAATACAGGCAGTACCAATGTCGCATTAAGGTATTAAAATAGACATGCATAATTGTTACCGTGCCGTCCGAGTATCATGACAAGCATGATAATTAAAACATTATGAAGCAGTGCGGTAGAAAGATTGGAGGGAGCAGCACACTTCATAATCCAAATTTTCCCTATTTCTGCAAATAAATTAAGATTTTTCACACTTATTAGCTTTGATATAGCTTGGAGTGGAAAGCAACTAGTTACAAAGCATGAATCAACAACACAATTTATGCATAAAATGTAGAAAAATGTGTGCCCTTTTTGTGACACATAATATATTTAAATCATTGATTCTCTTTAATTATTCTTGCTTAAAGCCATTTCAAATGTAATGAAGTTACAATGTGGAAGCATTGGCTTAAATAATACAGAATACGCAATATTGGGATATTTTTAAACAAAAAATGAAAAAATCCGTACTAGAGATTTCTTAAATTTGTTCAAACGTCGAAGACCTATTCATAGACATATCTTTCAATGTCCAAAGCCCCGCAAACTGGCTTGAAGAAGCACTTGAGTGACACCCACTTTCAACACTACAGTACTAAAAATTCTCTCCAGATTTATCTCCCTTCTAACATGATGGACGCGGGAAAATGATGGCGATCCTGGTGTACATGTATAACTTCCTAATCTCATTGTGTGTTCTCCCTCATTGCATGCGATCTACTTGCTTGGGATATTGGAAAATTCCTGTTTTCGGTATTCAAAAACGTGTAATTTCCTTCGTAAACTTCTGAAGGCTTATAAATGAAAAGAGGTCAATACAACCAAAATTGGTGATTTTTGTATCAGAGCCACACCAAGATCAAAAACAAAAAGTTTAAGTTGCATCTGAAAGAAGTCCCTTTGAGTGATTTATATTGTGGTTTGTTTTTTTTTTTTTTTGATTTTGTCGTGGAGTGGCTCGTTATTTTAATTAGTTCACGCTACCATAAGCTGAATTCATTTGTTCAGATTGAGCATTTATAGTTTCGACTTCCATGTCATCTTATAGGCAATGTTAGTATCAAATTATTGTGTGGGAAAGCTTGTATTGAAAATCTGTGGCATTAACATCCACGTGCATTAGAAAACCATGCAGTTAGTGTGCCTTTAGTAACCAGGTCCCTCTGGACCCATTGCAATGTATCCACAATCTACAGGAATGTCAGCGCCGTCAATGTACATGGCGTCCTTACTGCACAGGAACGCAATCACAGACGCCACGCCGGCGCTCTCTATAAATGCTCGTGGCGTCATGAGACAATTGCCAAACTCCTTCTCGTACTCACTGCCGCGTTGAAGTTTTCCATTTATCACCTATAAAAGAAATCAGCCTTCGTTAAAAGGGTAGTAAGTTTGCGTGGAACTCTTGCCCAAAGCACGCTTTCTTATCTGTTACTGCTCAAAGCCATACAAAAAACAGCTTTTGAATTATTTCCCTTACCGTAGTTCAATTGATCTCAAATTGTTCCCCATTCAAAGTACATGTGATTTCTGGACTTGGAACGAACTATCACATCTTCATTTTTTGATACGACTGAGTTTATGTCACAGCGACATTTTACTACTGTACGTAACCAACACCAGCATTTTGCCAGCCGACTAGAGCGACATTTTTCGTGAAAATGTCACAGCATGTTCATTGCTGAGCGTGGTCTCGAGCGTCAACCAACTGTCAGTTGTTTGAAAATTACTAAAATCACTTCTCACCTGCGTAAGGAACAAGTTCAGACTAATCTTACAGAGATACGGTTAAATCGAAGTTAGTTTCGTCGTCGGAAAGCAGATTTAAAGCCACTTTTGGAATTAGTGCCTTCGCTAAGAGATACAGTACATATAAACGTCCAAAGAAAATGCTTAAGTGGTACAGAATTGCGTTCTGTAGGCTCAAATTTTTGCATTTGCGGCAAGACTATATGCAATGGAAGTAGTTTATTTTCACCCCATCATTCATGACGTAATATGAGTTATAATCCATGAATTCTATCCCATAATTCAACATTACATCCTCACCAACCAATCTCTTCAGAGGTTCCCATTTTGCTAGGTCTCGAGCATACTCGCGAAACAATGGCCTTTCACTATCGTGATTTTGCGAGGTCTTGCGGGTTCTCAATTTTTTCGCAAGACAGTTGATTTATGGAAAGAAGCCCGGCACATTTCCCTTTTTGTGATGTCATTCTCAGAAAGACCGTGATAGAGGGTCTTTCTCAATCGATTACAGACACGAGTTTGACCACATGTATTCTGTTTGTGTACCAGTTGAGTGCTTTGGAAAGAGGCTACAGGACTACTTGAGAGCTCCAAAAATACATGTAAGCTTAAAACACGCGTTGCTGAACAGATGCTGCATGGTCTAAAGAGGTAACTGCATTTTATCGTATCTAGTTTTTAACTATCTAATTTTGCCTTCACACAAGTCATTAACGTCCATGTACCTACCAACATCTCACCTGACTCGGTGTCCACACTGCCCCTGGTGACACACTGTTGACCCGCACTCCGTGAGAGGACAAGTCCAATGCCATGCATTTTGTTAGCATCAATAGGGCTCCTTTACCAGCGCTATAACCGGCCTGGTGAAGAGCAGCACAATGGCCGCGGACACTCCCGACACTCACCACAGCACAATCGCTTTTGTCTACGAAAAGAGTTGTAAATGATTGTCACTCAACCTAAGGCTAACTACTTGTGTCGAAAAAATGAACATCACAGAAACCAGATTGGATGCCTGGTCTGCCGTCTGAAACAACCACACACGAGAACGCTTGCCAACCACTTTACATCAGACCGTCGGATCTGAATTACACCGTTATCTAGAACGTACGTACTTTTAAACGCAAGTTCTTATGTGCGCTCCCACCCCTGGCAGTGGCGGATTTACCGTGGGTTGAGAGGGTTTAAACCCCCTTTGGGACAGGATCAAAAAATAAAAATTAAGAATCCAAAACATCTCCAGCAAAATGAAAACGGCACCGCCAGCGTGGGTAAACCTCAAGTAAACCACCTCGAAAAAATGATGGAAGATTCACCCTGAAAATATAATTTCTTTGCATTGTGATTTACTGTAATTACGAAAAGCAACGCATTTCAACTTTTCGTAACTCATAGGCAAGTCAATTGTGCGCGCGCATCCGTCAACTCTTATTTTACTCTAAAATATGTTTTGATTTGATTAGGGATTATACTGTGGTACCGCAACCCTGATATTCAGGTGAATCGACGTGCAACGTTTTTACCGCCTCTGCCATGCCTTGTCATGCCATTACACTCCACATGTTTGTAACTTGAATTTGACTGTTTTNCCAGCGTGGGTAAACCTCAAGTAAACCACCTCGAAAAAATGATCGGAGATTCACCCTGAAAATATAATTTCTTTGCATTGTGATTTACTGTAATCACGAAAAGCAACGCATTTCAACTCTTCGTAACTCATCGGCAAGTCAATTGTGCGCGCGCATCCGTCGACTCTTATTTTACTCTAAAATATGTTTTGATTTGATTAGGGATTATACTGTGGTACCGCAACCCTGATATGAATCGACGTGCAACGTTTTTACCTCCTCTGTCATGCTTTGTCATGCTATTACACTCCACATGTTTGTAAGTTGAATTTGACTGTTTTATAATAAAGTTATGTTGCGCAATAATCATTTAGTGTACAGTGTACGCGTAATGTGTTTATTTTAAGAAACGATCAATTCCTTTTCCGAAGAATTGATTGGCCCTAGTATGGACCGTTGAGGCGGGTGCTGTGGTTTGGTAGCGAGTCCGTCTCAGGATACACCGTAGCAAGTTAGGCCTATTCAAGGAATCAACCCGGGGGAGGCACACACATTGGCAAGGTGACTGCCTCCTAATGATCCCTGGTTCCAACCTCAGCAATGACAGTCTTCTTAACCGAAATAAGCACCAATGCCGTCTTCTACTGTATAATGGGAATTTTCGCAAAAAGGCCCACTCAATGAAACGCCCATGCCTATGTGCGTTCATTTGGTGTTACAACTTCGAGTTTCAAGTGCTCAGACGCTGGGATGTATATTCGGAAAATTGCAAGATATGCAAATTACTCCTGGGATACATCGTCTTTGACAAAAGCGCAATGTTTGAAGTAGTCCATGGTGAATGAATTAAATATAGATGCGCTTGTAACTCTTTTGAAAGGACTTGACAACCTCAGTTGGCTCAGTGCCAAGCTGCAAAACGAGATACTGATGTAGCGGCTTATAAGCTCATTGACACAGCAGTTGACGAAGTGCAGGCATTGAAAATATACCTTTCATAAAAGGAAACCCGGCTTGTACCACGTTGAACACTCCAATAACGTTAACGTCCAATACTTTCTTGAACATTTCCGTTGACAATTCAAAGCAAGCTGGAAAGACAAATACCGTTTACGCAATTTGCCTGTAAATATTGATAACATTAGTCAAATTACAACTTCCATTGCATTAGGAGAGGAGGTCCGTTAATATACATGTAAAAAGTAAAAAAAAAAAATTCAAAAGAGAAAAAACACAAGAAACTGCAACATTTGATTCCATATCATTCGCTATGGTGTGCAGTTTAATTACATGTGAATGCTACCAAGAAGACATTAGCAATGTCTTTCTGATATTTTTTACGTCTCGGTTGTATTCTGTGACTCTTATTTGTTTCAAACGTTACTTGCACGTACAGTACGACGAGAGAGGATTCCGCTATTCACCACACAAATGCTGCATCAGTGAAAGCTATTACGCTTAAATTCTAATTCGAGCCCCCCGAGCCCCTCCCCCCTTGGGTGCACCCGCGCGTGTGTTTATGTATTTATGTCTATATTTATTTACCTATTTAGTAACTGATTTACTTATGTACTCCTGATTTTCTTTTGTCTTTCATCGGTTTTCATTTTGTTTGTCGTCCTTTTTTACTGACCATAATGGAAATAAGTCTTTGACTTTTTGTTTTCCATATCTTCCACTTGTACTTCTATTTTTTGTCTTGTGCTTTCATGTTACTGTTTTTTATCTCTGTACTCCTTGTGTGATTCTAATAAATCATCATCATCATCATCCTCATCATCATCATCTTCATCATCCTCATCCTCATCATCATCATCATCATCATCATCATCATCATCATCATCATCATCATCATTATTGTTATTATGTTGACACTTAAGACTGCCCTCCTTTAAATGAGCAATAAACAGATAAAAACTATACCGTACGTATATGTGCACTGTCCGGATACACAGCACAGCTCACAATAAAATGGATCATCCCGCCATTGTCGTCTGCCACTCTTGTCATCGCTTTCACGCACTGGTCTTTCTCTGCCACGTCAACTTCGTAAAACCTCGCTTTCATTCCTTGGGAAGCCATTTTTGTTTCCAGGCTTGTGCCCTCAGCTCTGTTGATGTCGAATATTGCTACCGATGCCCCATCGTTGCTGAAAAAGATGTCAGTGCCATAAAGTGAATAGAGTTAGGCGTAATACGCTTTTTGAAATATTAGGTATTCGGAAAAATCGTCTGTATGTCATTTAGAAAATTGTGAAAAAATACAATTGTAATGATAATTATTATATGGCATGAATTAAGCCTGTTTGCCCGGGATTTGGTGTGATTTTGTATTCGCTTCGATTACAGTTTCGCAGCAAACAGATCGCACTTCCATCATTAAGCCATGTTGGCATCACAACTTTGCATTAAAATATTAACGGATATCTCGAACAAAAGTCTTAATGGACCCATAGCAATATTTGAGGCGGAACGTGTCCTAAAATATAAAAACATTCCGGGCTCCGACGGTTTCACTACTTTCAGAAAATATATCCCTTTAATGTTTCTCGATGACGCACTGTAGTAATGTTAGTATTTTTACTACGCTAGGCCTACTACTACTACTACCTAGCAATGTAGACCTACTGCCTGCTAAATCTGCTGACCCACCTAGCAGTATAGGCACTGTCATTGGACGCTTACCAAAACCGTTCAACAGTAGCTCGCCCAATGCCTTGGGCGCCTCCAGTTACTACGACAACTTTCCCTTGAAATCGTCCCTTGGTTAAGGGCGCATCCAGGTCGGGTTGTTTGAATTTAGCATCATATTCCCTTGCAGCTTCCATAACTTCTGTCTTGTGTCAGTATTGTTTCAACATCCCTATCTACGTGTACATTGCTGTTTGATATTTTCCTCAGGTTAATCTTAAATACACAGTACAGAAGGTCAGGCCCTGTATACGGGCCCATGAAATCATATCACCGAGAAGAGCCTTTGCCACTGTCTAAAAGCCCCATACTCCGTAAAAACGTACCTCTCAAGGACAACGAATCCTTACCACGGAAATTAAATTATAACCAAACCCACGTAGGATATACAGGCTTACCACGAACAGATTTAGCTGTGTTAATTGCTGTCTCGAGGATTAAAGTCAAATTGGCATCGCTCTTATTTCGTTCAATTCAGTGGCGCATCCAGGGGGCAACTATTTATCTCGGGGAATCGCGGAAAGTACGACTGCGCGGCCACACCCAGCCTAAAATGTAGGGGGGCTCGAATTTCTGAGAATGTTCACGACTAAAATAAAAAACGGGTAACCGGTTGCGACGGCAGCGGCCTGCCGCTTGCAATAGGAACTGCCAGTCCCCCCACGCACACACGCACACACAAACTGAAACTGCACACTTTGTTAAGACTTGTTTCAGTCGCATGTTAATTACCGGGGTTAGTTAATGAACTCAATATGTCCTCACCTCTGACTGTTTTATTTTTTCCTGCAGCCACTATGAAGGGGGGGCCTGCAAGCACCCTAAATCCGCCTATGCAATTAACTTAAATGACAGACATCAAGACAAATAACACGATGACAAGTAATAATTCTACGCGTCGTTGTAGTCGTGGGGCCTGAGAGGTATCGGGGTGCCGTTCTGAGATCCGTACTGTTACACTGTGATTTGCACACTAGAAACTGTGTCGTACATAATTGGTGACGAGTGTGGTTGGAGTTTAGATGCCGTGATACGGATGCAACCCGTAATTAGAGTTTGTTTCCTCCGCCTGAAGATAGAGTTCATGCCACCTGCATGTTGGGGCGTGTTGTCTGGGTACGTAGGCTACAAAGTGTCTGAAAAAACCTGTAGGTCTCCAGCGTTGCTTCAATGGAGCCATATCTGTGTTCATTCTACACCAAAATAGTTCGTCCGATCATAAAACAACCGCAATTTCATATACATGTATGTACAAACCGGTATACAAAACAATTGTCCCAGCTCCATCATTTAGTCTCCACTCCTGTGACGGGAATTTTTGTGTATTTTTCTAATATTTAAGCGCGTTTGGCCGGGTATCCTGGTCAGACATGAGCGTGTTTCCCTTACATGTTTATAATGTGACAGGTCATGTCGTGATATATATTGTCGCACTCGACACCTGTTATCGTCCGCACGACAATGCTTAGCGACATTTAAGGCATATATTGTCGCACAAGACATATAATGTCGCCCCCATGGGGGTTGAGTCAAAAAAAAAACGCATGGGCGGATTTTTGTGGCGAATACTTTCGCCAAAATTCCCGCAATTCTTTGGGGAGTCTACTAGTCTATTTTGTTTCGAAGCTCACATTACTGAGTGAAATTCGAACCTGACACAGCTAAGAATACCAAACTCACACTTCCCACTGGAAACTTGAGGCTACGGCAATTTCTAAGTTATTCCATAAGACGCCGGAAGCCTTCCGGGACTCCTCGGAGGTGAACTTTATCTGCGCACGTGCGACCTTCAGTCATACGACCAATCATTCTCCAGCGTGAAAGCTTGCTGTATAATTGAAATTTGCAAACGAGCAGATAACGTTCATCTTCAAGGAAAAATTTGGGGCTGCGAAGATATCAGAGTTGTTCCTGATAATGGAATCCTAGTTTATGTTTGCATAATTTCCTGAACGATATGTAAAGACAATTTCACATACTTTGTGACGTTATATTCTTTATTCTTGCGTTCACTCGTCTTGGCCTAATTAAATTATATTGCCACTTAAGAATCAAACGTAGTCCTTTTTCATCGATTATGAACAAACAGAGCATTTTATTCACAGCGTAATATTTAAATTGCAAGTGCATGTCCTGATTGCATCTTTACACTCGTTTTCATGTCCACAATTCTCGTCAGCACACGAACATGCACAAGGTCTTTCTGGCGAGATTTAAGACAAAACGTATTTGCTAGGTGTCATGCCATATGAAGTCGTACGGAGGTCGGAGGGTATTGTTTAACTTGCGACATCCATGACCAGCGTAAGCGCGTCGTTTGGTTGTCGCCTCTGGGACACTACCATTGTTTTCCTTTGTTTCATCTTTATTGGATATGCATGTAACAATACGGGTATCATGGCTATTGTACCTTGGGCTCACATCTCCAGTTACGGATAAATGGTTGCCATTATCTTTGATAATACAGAAAAACAAAGTGAACATGGGATACCCCAATGTACCGATCTCTATACGACCAGCTTGCGACCTGGTTTGAACACGTCACACAGGCACTTAGCGGCTCGTTACATCCATCTTATTTCGAAGCACATCTTTCTACTGCCCGGGCCCTTCGGGTCCCATCGCCGTGTATCCACAATCCACAGGGATGTCAGCACCATCGATGTACATGGCGTCTTTACTACATAAGAAAGTTATCACTGACGCAACGCCAGCAGCTTTGATCAACACACGTGGAGTCATAAGGTTTTTGCAAAATGGGTCGTTCGTCTAGAAAAGAAAAAATTTTCCTATAGTATCTCTTGGCTTGTTTAGCACATACTATGGCATTCACGAGAAATTTCACTATGTGTATTTTTTAACAAAACTGAAGATTACAAACATTTCAAATCTGGTCTGCACTCCGCTTAATGGCCACATCACGTGACCCACTGAGCATAAGTCCGAAAAGAATTCTGCCCCCGACTGGGACTCTAACTCAGGACCTTCTACTATCCGTGTAGACACTTACATGTAAGCCGCTGAGCCACCGGGACTACCGGTCAAACACAATCATCCAATCAGACTTAGGAGTGGGCATCCCCTCATAAAATCGTGAGTGTAATTGTATATGCAAATCTTAAAGCGGTGTGGAATTATGGAACACAAACATTTTAAAATGTGTGTTCAATGTTTTCTTTAATATTTACATATGCATGTACATTTAAAACTGAAGATTAATGTGTGTTTCCATCTGTTATTAGTTAACATTGTACATTTTTGATCTATTTTTAATATTTCCAACAAAGTTACCAGCCTTTGAACAATTGTGTTAACATTACCAAACCAATTCGCACTTTCCATGTGCCCATTCGGCTTTGTTTTCGCATTTTCAAAGACAAATACTGAAACTTTTATAGATATTTTCATACTTTTTCAATTGGCACCAGGTTGTGAACACGAACAGAGACTTTCGTCGCATGCACTTATTTCCGTTACCTACCTTTTTTACCGATAGGACTAACCCCCGTGTTCTTGATGCGAGCCGGCGAAAACAAAGATAACAACATTTAAATTTCCAAAACTGGAGCAATCCTATCAAGCCGAAGCTGCTAGTTTCAACCCGGGTCAAGTTAACAGTGCCTCGATAACTCTTCCGTTGACTTTAACAGGGGTCAGCATGCTCATTTTCTGACCCCAAAATATGACAGTGACAGATGCAGATCCTTGTTGTTACAAGTATGAGTACTTAGGACCGATAACGGAGGATTTTCTCTCAAACACAGATACCAAAACAACAGTTTTTTCAAGGATGGCGCTGCATTCGGTTTTAAAACTTGGGTCTCAATTACAAATCTTCTTAGTCACACAGCATTCATTATTGCCTAGGTTCATGTATTCTGATGTCTATGAATAATGCAATTTCCCAATTGTGTAGTGTTCTTACCCGAAATGTCGTCCACACCGCCCCTGGAGACACAGTATTAACCCTCACTCCGTGTGAGGACAGGTCAAGTGCCATACATTTGCTCAGCATCATGACAGCCCCCTTAGCAGCGCTGTAGCCGGACATGTTAATTCTCGCGCAGTGATTGTAGACACTGCCCATGTTCACCACTGCACACTCGGTTCCATCTGCGAAACGACCGAGAAGAAGACTCAATCACAACATTACGACAGAATGTTCTAATTAATTGGTGAATTTCATTTCAATTCCCAATTCAATATACAAGTAGTGCAAGATTCGCCAATTGCAAACTTAACAATGACACAGTCAAGAGCGGAAGTCAGCTGTGCAATAACTCTTGCCATGCACAACAAGCCCATCGACGCTGAATTCATTCGGACATCCCGAATCCAACTCTCCTCTCTAGCAGAGGTACCTGTAGGTACATGTAGTTGTACATGTAGTTCACGAGTAGTCTAGTTTTAGAAAGGTAGTACAGTTAGAACTTTTTTGAGCAGAGTCGGACTGATTGATTGGTTGTTTGGATGGTTATATTGAGCAATCAATTTTAGATATAAATGAATGACAGTAAGGAAAAGACATGATAAGAAAGAAAACAAACAACTATGAACGATTTATCGCTCCTCACTAACCCAACTTTTCAATGTTTGAAGACCTCAAACCACGAAAGCTATGATTGTAACAAAGAATAAGGCCGTCCAGAATTACACAACGATGGAACTCGGAGGTACATGTATATGATAGAAAGTGCGTTGTTTTCACGGGCCTCGACATTTTCACAGGTCATGTCGGAAGCTGTCGATGTGTGTGTTCTCCGGATTTAAACCCTTTAAGAGTACATTGTAGGTCTGTTGGAAAGGAAAGGTGTCAGAGAGGGGATTCTTATCGGTTCAAGATTAACCCGACGGACTTGCTTTTTCCAATTGCCGCGCATTTCCTTATCTTTTGTTAATGTCGGGAAAGCGAAGATCGTGACACCGTGCATCCACACATGGTTTGTCAAGTTTTACTACACGTATATCTCCCGTCGAAGTTGCAACTCACAGCAAGTGCAGCAGCATCACTTCGTTGGCATTGGATGGACGAGTAGATTAATGCAGTTCAGAAAGACTTGTAAAGAATACCACAACAAAATGAACGTGTGAAACTCGAATGGCACGAAACAAGAAAGTGCTTGGTGGATACTGCGGCATGTTTGTAAATACAGTGAGATTCGAATTTCGATGGGTAAGCCGAGACCGGTCATGTTGAATAAGTCCTCGAATGATTTGAGGGTCTACCTTTCATGAAGGGAAAGCAGGCTTGAACTATGTTGGATACACCAATAACGTTGACCTCCATCGTCTTCTTGAAAATTTCAGTCGGCAATTCTGTGAAGGCTGCAAAGCAAAACGTCACTTAATTGCTGCTGTGTCATTGCAACATTTCCCACATTGTCACCGTAGAGCGAGCATGCAGGCTACCCACGTGTAAAAACACCACACTCGAACCAGAAATCGTTAAGTATTGAAAAACCATCCAACAAACTCGTTTTGCGCATCACATTTTAACTCGCACATCATGATAAAAAGTTTGCCATTAGAAATCATGTGCTGGGTCGTGGGAAGTCGGGGGGCCAGGGGGGCACGTGCACCCTAAAATTTTTGCAGGCAGCATCTGGGTTAAACCTTGGCAACCGACATAGGCGTGGGACCGTGGACAGTTGAGAAAAGAAAGACTGCGAATGAGGATATAAGAGAGAAAATTCAAGAGAACATTTCACAACATACATGTACATGTAGTATAGAGCAAGGTTTACCCCTTGAGGGCCCCCGACAGGATATCGCTGGTAAGCCGGGTCTCCGTCACTCTTTTCCAAGATTAATGGGGCTTCAAACTTCCGCTCAATTTGTCTATAAACTCTGCTCATTATTTTCAAAATCGACAGTATTGCAAGACAATTTTCACTCAATGTAAAGTTGAGGCAAGATGTTTTTTGGTCAGTCATCAAGATTTAGGCTACTCCTTAGTTGTATGTTCAAAAAGTTACATAAAGCTGCAAGGTGCTGTATGGTAGTAAGATGGTCACAATTAGCTAGGAATTATCTAGCACAAGGCCGTCCAATTTGAGCAAATGCCATATAATTATTTACAGTATGCTTTCAATTTGTTTTGTAAGTTACTTATTTTCGTTGCTGAAAACATGCTATTTTGGAGACTGCTAATATGACCAACTGCGGCCTAGTGCTCCAGTGCCAAAATTAGGGGTCACTGGGTGCACAACATTTGGCATTTAGATTTTTTTAGTAGGATACTCATCCATGTACAAAAAATGCAGTTGTTTTGAATTTTGACGCATAGACTGAATATTGAAAATTTATTCAGTGGTTTTCATATAGACCACCTTTTAATATTCTCTTAACGGGCCCATACATTAGCAAATTTGTTGCGCAAAAGATTCACAGTCTGTAAGTTTCAACGTTTTTGACATCAAGATGACAGGTGACATCGATAGGCTTACACTTAATAGCAATAAGCGAAAACGTACGGATAAATATGCTTTCGAAAGTCACCGCGCAGGTCACAAGAAAGTGGATCACGCCACCATTGTAGTCTGCGAACCTTTTCGCCGACTCCACGCACTGGTTTTCGTTCGTAACGTCAACTTCGTAAAATCTTGCTTTCATACCCAGTGACGTCAATTTTTCTTCCAAAGCTTTCCCCAGGCTGTTGTTCAGGTCGAATATCGCAACAGATGCGCCATCATTACTGAAAATGATTTGTGTGTCAATGGTTTACTCAACTGAGGTCTTCAATAGCTTGCGTGCACCAAGGGGAGAGGGGCTCAAACGAGCCCCCGTGGGTAAAAAAGTCTGCCTTAGAGAAACAAAAAGCCCGAGAAAACGAGACAAAAGTTCACTAAAAAGGTGCAAATTCACAACTCATAGCTCTGACGTGGTACCCAGTTTTTTGTTAGTACGTGTAAAAGATCCACACTGTCAAACATTCGAGCTCTCCTATATTTTAGGCAGGGTGCACGCATAAATACAAATGTAGATCAGGTATTACAAGGTTAACGGAGACTGAACTGTTGGAAGTACCATGAGAAATAGCCAGGAAAGTCACTCGGCTATATAAGAGTAAATTAACATGACTCCAATCGTTTGCCATGTACAACTGAATTATGCATTAATTGTGTGTCGACACTACACTGTTCAGATTGCTCTCGGCTGCAGTCAACTAGCCGACACTCACCAAAATCGTTCCACAACCTCTCGTCCAATACCCCGGGCGCCGCCAGTTACTACAGCAACTTTACCGCAAAACCGTCCCTTAGTCAAGGGTGCATCCAAGTCGGGCTGCTCGCAATTAGCATCGTACTTTCTTATCGCAGAATCCATCAAGTACGAAATGTTGGCTACGACCTTTTATCGGCAGAAGTTCTCGAGCGACACTACTTTCTGACCTAGCGGGAACAGTCACGCCACATTATTAACGTTAATTAATGTATTCGTGTTGTGTGTACATCTGTCTGTACATGTGTAAGTGCTTTGAATAGTCATAAACTAGGTCAGGCTAATAAATCAACGAATAGTAGGCAATAGGATCGACAAACTCTTCCTTTACCTCTCCCTCTCTCTCTCTCTCTCACCCCTCCCCCTCACCATATTTTGCAAACCTGGTCGTCTTTATTGCACCCCAGACCACCACTGTTTCTACTAGGCCGTAGTTTTGAACTGATGGCTGGGTAGAATACATCGTTTCTGATTTATAGGCGATGATTTTTCGCACCAGGTGCAAGCTGCACATTTATTGCGAAATAACACCTGCGCAGAATACTTAGAATATTTAGAAAACGCGGACCATTGAGAAAATACGAAAACTGGCATTTTGGAAATGACAAAATTGATGTTGTCTCATCGTATAAGTACCTGCAGTGGGTATTTGTTACTCCTAAGTTAGTCTGGACGCAAGCTACGGAAACCGTGTCTCACCAGGCACAGAAAGCAATTATTTCAATTAAACGTTTTCACTTAAAATGTGGACGACTTTCACAGAAAATTGCACTCAAGATTTTTTTTTATTAAATGTGTGCTCAGTCATTAGCTATGTCAGTGAGATTCGGGGATTTAAAGAATAATTATTCTAGTATCGAGCGCGTTCCATTGAAATTCTGAAAGCAACTGCTGGGAGCTACTGTTCAAATGATGCTGTCGTGGGAAAACTGGGAAGATTTCCAATTTATGTAAAGCTGTTTGTTAAATTGATCAAATGTTGGTTTAAATTGTTAAAAATGCCAGCACAATGAAATCCAAAATCTGTCTATGACATGCTCGTCACATTGGATGAGGCTGGTAGGAAAAATTGGGATTCATCTGTTAGGAATCTGCTCCAAAGCTATGGCATTGGCTTGGTATGGCACAATCGGGGAGTTGGCTGCGAAGCATCTTTTCATGTCATCTTTGAGCAACAAAGTAAATATTGTTGTTGTTGTTTTACATGTACAAGATTGGAGATTTGCTGTGGAGAATAGCTCAAAACTTAATACATATTTCTCAGTTATAATTGATTTTAAAATGGAATCCTATCTGTTGCATGATATTCCATATAATCTTTTTACGTTGCTCGAATCATAACTTGTTGATAGAGAAAGATAGACATGCTCTTATGGACCAAAATTACCGTGTGTGTTGTTTGTGTGTGTCCCTAATTGAAGATGAATATCACTTCAAAAGTGTTTGAAAAAAATACTGTTCTCTGAGAAGCGCATTAAATTTTATACCTGAATGGTGCTGGCGTAAACCAAATAAACAAAAAACTGTAAAGCTAATGAAAATGTCGGAGCCTATTGCTCAGATTAATCTAATGAAATTTGTATTGAGAATCATGCCTCGAAAACGTCACGACCCATGTTTGCTACCCATGCACGGTTTCAGCGTGGCAGGGCCGGCATCTGGTACTTGACGTAAGGTATCTTCTTTGGAGCTCTATCAGGAAATCTCGGCTTGTAAATTCCAAAGCGGTCTACTACGCAACGCAGGCAAATCTGAATTCCAATGTCGGAACTCAAATTGCATACGGACACGTCGCTGACCATTTTACTGATAGCAATAACTGATGCAGGCCCACTACAGAGCGCAGGTTAGGACGCACATTTGTCCTATTATTTGACGTACATAAAACCAATTCGTCTACTCAGCAAATACGTGCTTAGTTTCATTATATTATAATATGAACGTAGTCCTTTTTTATTGATAATCAGCTTTAGGGAATATAGAATTTTATTCACTCAGCATTTTTATATGGCATGATCCTGTCCTGATTACATCTTTACACTCGTTTCCATGCCAACAGTTCTCGTCTGAATCATCAGCACATGAACACCCACGAGGTCTTGCTGGCTATATTTAAGACAAAACGTATTTGCTTGGTGTCAGCGCCCACGTCATACTGGCAACTGGCAGCCTGTCATATCCACCTTATTTCAAATCACATCCTTCTACTGCCCGGGCCCTTCAGGTCCCATTGCCGCATATCCACAATCCACAGGGATGTCAGCACCATCTATGTACATGGCGTCTTTACTACATAAGAACGCGACCACTGACGCCACGCCGGCAGATTCGATAAATGCACGTGGAGTCATCAGGCACTTACTGAACTCTGTTTCGTACTTGCCTCGTCGTTCAGTATCGCCATTGAGCTCCTACAAAACAGAAATCCGTCTAACTATAATTCTTCACCTGTTTAACACAGCATGACGGTCAAGTGGAATTTTATTAGGTCAACAAAACTACATGTAACTATGAAACTGTTTTAATATGTAATTAGATTAATTAATTTCAGTCATTTCCAGAAAGGCAACCAGTCTTTGAAACTGGAAAGGGATTGTTTTGGCAATGAACCATTTTCACTTTTCCCATATGGCTATTTGTTGCACTTTCCTTGACTTTACTCGTCTTTCGCGTTTTCAAACAAACTTTTGATACTCTTTCCGTTTGTACCATTTTAACACAAAGTGTGTCATGTAACAAGTAGGCTCGTTTTAGAGTTACATTTTGACTGCCGAGACTTACTCCATGTTCTTCATGCAAACCAGTGAAAACAAAGATAAAAGTATCTAAATGTCAAGCCGAAGTTATAAGCTTCAACCTGAAAAAGGGTCAAGTTAGCAATGTCAAGGTGTATTTTCCTGTTGATTACAAAAAGTCAGTGAACTACCGTATACAATGACTGTCAACGGGGTCAACATGTTGGTTTTCAGACCCCAAAAAAGTGATAATGACCTGGGCGGAATCTTATGATTTTGTGTAATTAGAAACTGCATGTGGTTTTAAAATAAAGGCAACAGTGGCAAATCGTTTCAATCACAAAGTAGGCTGTTTAGTGTTCTTACCTGGGCCGGCGTCCACACGGCCCCTGGAGACACAGTATTAACCCTTACTCCGTGTGAGGACAGGTCAAGTGCCATACATTTGCTCAGCATCATGACAGCCCCCTTAGCAGCGCTGTAAGCGGACATGTTAATTACTGCGCAGTGATTGCGGACACTACCCAAGTTCACCACGGCACACTCGGCTCCATTCTCTGAAACGTTCAAGTGGGAGACTAAGCTAACAGTAGAATGTTCCAGATAAATTTCATTTCAAGTCCCTTTTGAATACATGTACTAGTAATTGAAAAACAGAGCATTTGTCATCAGTAAACTAATGATGGCATTTAAGGGCGGAATCCTTACCACTCCCAAAAGCACATTCCTTCCTCCTCACGAACTCTTGTCACTCACGGTGAGCTTACTGCAGCTGAATGCCGGCATCCCGAATCCAACTCTCCTCTTTAGCGGAGGTACGAAAATACATCTCATAAGTAGCGTAGTTTTCGAAAACTACATGTACGCCTAGTATCGCTAAAACACCTTTAAAATGAGTAGAGCTGATTGGTTGATCGATTGGCTGGTTTTATTTGACTATAACCATAATGTATGTACTAAATATAACTGAATATGCAAAGATGACACGATAAGAAAATAAATAAGCCTTGCTGTGCCTTACTAACCAGCTTTTCGTTTTAGTTATTTGTTTTTTAAATTATTATTATTTTTGATATC